>JZKD02S2430873.1:604967-628409 GCA_000966675.3 Picea glauca
TCCTAAGAAACACATGATAGTGCCTTGGAGCTAATATCCTTGAGCATTCATTAATAAGAAATACATTATGAACATACATAAAACCATTCCCTAGAAAATAGAAAAAGAACGAAAGATATAAAACTGAAGAATCATAAATCCCATCGAACGATTCTTGGGCCATAAATCTAGAGGATTACACTATCCAAGAGGGGAAGAGTCTAATTGGGCCTCATCCTCGGGTTTAATATATATTGTTGAGTTAATGGAATCCATCCCCCTCAACACTGTGATAAGGAAATTTATGCCCTGGTTCAAACTGTTAATATGTGGAAGAAATATATGATGGGAAAGGAAACTATTATCCACATAGATCACCAACCACTAAAGTATTTGCAGGCCCATAGTGAGTTTCAAAAAACTAGAAATTACAAGTGGATGGGGTTTTTGCATCAATTTCATCTAGTCATCAAGTATAACAAGGGAAGCACTAACAAGTTTGAAAACATACTTTCAAGGCCATCCACATCAAATATTACAACTTTGGGAACTCTTATGCGCATGGATCCTTTTACCCATGATTCATACAAAGAGGCATACACATAATATGAGGACTTCAAGGAGGTGTTTCAATGGCTACAAGGGAAAATTCATGTAGAAGAAGGTGACAGTAAGGCTAACTTTCATCTCTATAATGGGTTACTCTACAAGCTAGTCAAGCTCTGTGTTCCTAAAGGTGAGAGATTGCAACTTATCAAAGAAGCTCACAACTTCAAAGTTGCAGGTCATTTTGGTGTTGTGAAGACAGTTGCTTACTTACAAAGTTATGTGTACTGCCCAGTAATAGGAAGCAAGGTTTAGACCATCCCTTTCATGTACCCACTCGACCTTGGGAAATCATTTCCATGGATTTTGTGGGAAGTTTACCAACAAATAGGAAGGGACATGAATAGATATTTGTGGTAGTTGAAAGTTTCAGAAAGATATGAATTCTTATGCCTCTCAAAAATACCATCAAAGGACAAGAAGTAACAAAAATGTTCTTTGAATAGGTCTGCGTGCAATTTGGGATACCAAGGAGCATCATCTCAGACGAGGAAACCAAATTTTGCAGTGACTTTTGTATTACTACACTTTCATAGAGGATGGACACTAAGTTGAAGAGATATACAACATTCCATCCACAAATGATGGGTAGACAAAATTAGTCAACATGAATTTGGTGCATCTTTTGAGGGGTTATAATAAAAAACATCGAAATACCTAGGATGAAATTATAATCTATATTCAACACCCTTATAATAGAGTAGTTCACACATCTACTGGTAAGTCCCCTTTTGAAACTTGATTTAGGTATTTTCCATCTTAACCCTTGGATGTTTCATATGGATAGCAAGGAGGAGTTAGGGAAGACATCATAGGAGAAGCCTTGAGAGCAGATAAATTTGTTGAAAATATTAGATGGATCCATTTTCAAGTACAGGAGATGTTGAAGAAGTCACAGGAGAAGTCACGAGAGAAGTATAAGGCTATACATGATGATCAACATAGAAATGAGAAGGCATTCAAAGAAAGAGACAAAATTCAGTTATAGTTGAACAAGGAAACACTACAGGGTCCTAGTAAGAAGTTAAAGGATTTGTGGTATGGCCATTTTGAGATATTGGAGAAGGTGGGAGATATTGTCTACAAAATCAATATACCCCCATACATGTGCATTTAATTTGTAGTGAATGTGGATATTTTGAAACTCTATGAGCCTTTCATGTTGGATCAGGAGGTGGCAGAGGTCCTACCCACCATATAGTACTTAGCACTAGATGCTCAGGCAGAGTTGGTAGAAGACACAATTTTTTAGAGGAAGTCCAGAAACACAAGATAGGGGCAACATGACCTTTGGCAGATTGGGTTGAAAGGACAACATATAGGAAAATAAAAATAGTACTCTGGGGAGAAGGTAGAGGAAAATTTCCCTCACCTCATTCAGTAAATATTTTGAGGAGAAAATCCACCGTAAATGGGGAGGTGTGATATAGACTATATCATTATACAATGTTTCATCTATCTTGGTACTTTTCGGGTGAAACAAAATGGAGGAATTGGCCTCCAGGGCCATTTTAGTGGCAATGTCCCAATTTGGAAAATTGGGGTCCAAAAATTATAGATTCATTTGAGGAATTAAATGATATTTTGGGGGGTTATAGCATATGAATCTTATTCACACATTCTCGATGGTGATATACACACTAAGACCTTTCTAATGGTGTAAAAATTACCTTAATCGGACCTTGTATGTGAAAGTTATGCCTCCCACAAGTTGACATACCTTATTGATAACCATGGTACAAGTGGATGCCATGTCATTCCCCATTACTCACACATGTGAGTCTATCCACTTATGGAATTTCAAGAATATTCTAGAAGTTCCAAACCTTATCACTAATTGAAGTTTGAGGAAGTCAAAACCCTAACCCTATATAGCTATCGGGCTATGTTAAATGCCAAGTTGCTAAAAGGAGAAGAGGTTCCATTATTTTTTATAGTTGAGAAGAGCATCCAAGGAGTGGTATTTGAGATCATAACAAAGGTATGAAGAATATATCGTAGTATCCAATCATTCCATAGAGTCATAGGCAACTCCATTGTGAGTTCCCCTTTTTCTTTGTCTTTACATTTCATTAATAAAGAAAAGAGAGAAGAGCACGAGCCTCACCTTTTATATGGGTTTTATCCTATATTGGGTTTCCCAGGATACATCTTGTGTTCATTTTTATGGATGGTGTGTTATTTTTCTTATTCTTTCATTTTCACATTTCAATTATTTTATTAATTTGAGAAATTAAACTAGTGATTATAAATCTAATATCCAAGGAAAATAAACCAGCATAATAAAATATTTTAGTAGAATACAAGATCCATTGTGATGAACTATTCCATTGGAATATCCATGGTACTTTACAGGTCACTTGGTTACACAAAAAAAACAATCAAGTGTAGCCATTGTCCTCAAATGATTTGGATTTTAAGAGGGTGTTTGGAGGATTAATTTTCATCTCATTACTAAACGTTTATTTGCACATTCATTTTTTTGTTCTCTATAGTCTCTAGGGTAGATTCTGCCATCAAAAATATTGTGAGTTGCAATAACTGGTATGCCCCCTTTCCCCATTTATCTTAAAAAACTTACTCCCCAGTGGACACTGAGTTAGTGGGTGATACCAATATCTTAGTATTGACAGTGGATAGTCTAATTATTCACCCACTCTTGGTTTTAAAGTGTAATTTTCCTCCACCTTTTTATTACTTTGTTGGTTTTCCTCTTATTCCCTAATTTAAATTTCAATTGGAAAAGTGTCACCATGCTCACTTGTTTTATTATAAACAACATTGTGAACATTGTAAAAAGATCAGAATTATCTATAATAATATAAAGTGAAACCATCCCTAGAATCAATGCAGGAAGTTGGCTCCTTGAAATTCCCCTTATTGTTGATAAGGATTTTTGTATGCTCATTAGGCATTGAAGTCAAGGATCATAAAAAATCACTCAAATATAAGATTCCCCATAAATAAAAATTAGCCAAGGAAAGCACATACCATACTCTTATCATTGGTGGTATGGCCATTCTGATGATTAATGTTGTTCATTGCAATAAAAAATCTCGACGTTCACCTTTTTGAAGTACAAAAACACTAGAGGAACCTAAGTTTAATGATCCTGTGTAATGACCCCAAGCTAAATTGAGGATCATTACTATGCATAAAACACATTAAACATAAATATTTCAACTAATTAATTTCATGTAGCTTACCAGCTACGGATTACACACAGATTTAACTATTTTCTGATACCATTAATTAAATGCATCTACAACATGATAAAAATGACATGAATGTAGTTTAAATAACTCAACACAACAACATATAAATCGTTATCAAACACAGAGTTAATACACAACAATTAGACTCATAATTCAACACATAAACAAGATAAAGCACTTATCTTTTAAAAATGGTTGTGCAATCATCTGCTTGGGACATACGCTCCACCTAACCATAGACTTGTTTTTAAAAGTATCAACAAAAGGTCACCCCTGAGTTGGGGCTAGAAATCCACAAAAGAGGGTGGTCTCTCATTGTGCACTCATAGTTCATAAAATCCCACAACCTAATGGTATTCTCCTACAGATATCCTGATTTTCCACTAGCTCTCTTCCTCTTGACCTGCCCAACCCAAGTGATGTACCCCTTCACTGCTCTCATTCCATTGGGCATCCCATCCATTTATCAAGGTATATCTAGCATAGGTAGACGATAATCTCTCTACTGGGAAACTCAAGGGAGATCACTACTAGGAAAAATACCAGGAAAAACAACAACAATAACTTGTTGTTACAATGCAACTCACATCGGAGTTCACTCTTCAGGCCTAAAAACCCTAATATTCAATATTCTGTTGCAAATACACTCCATAATTCACACTCCATGGTTTCTCCAGCTCCAAACTCTTCTTTTATTCTCTCTACTTGTTGTTCATGCAAAAACATTAACTATCTAAAACTATTGTCACTACCCATACAAATTCTCTCTCCTATGGCTTGCTTGCTTGACTCACACTCTTTCTCAAAATGATTGTACTGAGCCCTCATTCTCCCATTAACTATGGGATGTGACTTCTCACACTCACTCTCTTACATGTATTCAATTATTGAATTTGGGAACACTCAACAACAAAATAGAAGGTTCATATGCCAATAATAATTTTAGGAAGTGGGTTGAATTAATAGACATAGGTAATCCTTGGGACCGCTCTCTTAGAAATTTTCTTAGACCCTCCCATCTCTTGTGGATTAATTAACCCCCCCATCTATCTCCATGTCCCCTAGCAACTGGCATAACATTTTATTATTAAAATTTGTAAGTACAATTACCATATACATAGCTTGGTCGTGGCCACACATTATATCTAAATTAATCATTAATTAAAAAATGGGGATTATAGTGGGGTTGTTACATTCCCCCTCCCCTGTAATTGTGCATTGTCCTCTGTCGGTTAACTTATTTTTGGGCTGACCCAAGTTCTGATCTCAAATAGGTTTCCAACAAACCCTTTAGTGTTGTGCACAGGGTGCACATCACAGTCTCACCCGAGATAGCTTTTATGGGGTGTAATATCCATAGGTCTCACCCAATTGTAATCTAAATGAAAATGTACTTAAGCTGGTGAGTTGTTCGATATCATTTTGTATTCACATTTCATCGCATAGTGCGTGCTTGTACTGCGTAGTAAAATGATGAAGTGTGCACATTCCAGGATACCGTGCGTAACATCTTAACTACGCGCGATTGTGAGGCCAATGAGCCTTTGTGTTTATGCTATGTTTTATAGGCTGGTGAGATAGTTATTATAAGCTAGGATGTTTATGTTTTGATTAGGACAGAGAGCCTAGATGTTAAAGGCCAGTGTGCCTACTTTTGTATATATCTCATAATTAATACAAAATATATCGTTGCGCACAGACCGACCATGATAAAAGAGATGTGGGACTAAACTCCACTAGTTGGGGAAATGGAGGGGCTAAGTTAAGGAAAGGGGATAGTCTAGGGAGCTTAAGCCAAAAAGGAATATTATATTAATATTTCTTAAATCATAAAGTATGGATAATTATTTTATCCTAAGTTCTAAAGTGGGGTACAAGTGGGCCAAAGTAGCTCCCAACATGACAAGTGTCAAGTTAGGGACATGCATACATATTGTTGGGACTTAGTTCATTTCCTATCATATTTTCCATCATTCCGACCATCATTCATCCATCCAGTCAATCATCCATGAGTATTCACACCCATTGAGCTATCCTTGGTATCTTCATGATTGTACCTGAACCTGTATCCATAGCCATTTTTGTGTTGGTGTATATGGTTAGCTTGGGAGATGGACTGAAGAGGCGGGTTGTCAGGCCCGTGAGAAATTATTTGAGTGAGAGAATTGTTGGAAATTGATTTCCTGAAGGTGCTAAACTGCATCTACATTGCTCTGAGACTTCCTATCCGGCCTGTTGCTGAAGTCCATAAATGAAGTGGGGCAGCCAAAGGACTGTTGAGTAGAGAAGGGGCACACTTCCTAGGTGGGATAGGCATGTGGGGAATGAGGGATTGTAGGCTATTAGTTTGAGTTAGCACCTGTGACGGAGTCTTTCCTGTTGTCCATGAGCCTTTAACCTGGTTAGGAATCCCTTTACCCGGGTGGAGTTTAGTCCCAGCTCATGGGTGACTCACGGTTGAGAGTGTTGAACAGTGTGGCCTAAGGCTAAGAGGTTCATGGAAGGTCTACACGTAGTTGGTGACATCAATACCAAGATAAGTGCCATTTGTGTGGTAAAATTACATGCTGCATTATTATTTACATGCTCAGTTTTATGGGTTTATCTTATGCATGGTTATGATTGTCTATGTATTTATGGGTATTTCTTCTATATGTCACATGTGTATGTTTATGGTAATTTCAGTGTGAATCTGTGTATTTATAGATGTATTTGTATGCATACGTTTTATATATAATGCTTCTGCAAGAGTTTTGTGTGTGCATATCTTTTAATTGCATGCAGTTAGAAAATTTGTGTGGCATATCTCAGTTGTATGTCGATAAATGTTACAGTATGATCTGTAGAGAGAACCATAAGAGTTCTATGGTGTAGCGTGGCCCGGCATGGATGGTCGAGAACGTTACATGGGGGACTGCAATACTCAGGTGTTTGCAGTCTAGGAATGAGTGGGGATTGTGGTTGGCTTCTTTCTTCCTTATGTATTATCCTTGTTAATCATTCATCTACTTCTATGATTCATTCATATTTAAACCTATCCATGCATGTTGATAGAGATACTTTAACCATTCATTATTAAGCTAATGATCAATAGAAAAGTAAATCATTCATTAACAATCACATAGAACACAAGGTTTTATCATGGTTCAACCCCTCCTAGGGATACCTCCACACATATATGGCTTCTCTGCTCTTTTATTTATTCTACTGCAAAATCTTGCACTACACGCATTAAATCTTCAATAATACAATCAAAATGAGGGTAAGTACCCTCTGTGAGGATGACTAGATGACACCATGCTCCTCAGCCTATGACCTAACCCTCAAGGACTAAATTATTCAACTCTTATACAATAATTATAACAAACTTGCTTACAATTATTGACTGAACTCTTGAACTTACTGAACCTTTTTCATCGTGAACCCCTGACCTCAACCTCCTAGGTCCTTATTTATACTACTTTATAGGATTATAATCGTTACAATATTTGTCAAAAAACCTAACCATATCACGGTTAGACTTTTCTTCCTACGTGCCATGTTGCTTTTCCTCCTGCATGCTTCTTTTCCTTATTTTTTTGTATGCTTCTTTCTTTCCACTTGTTGTGTGCACTCCAAAATTAGGTCTCTCTCTCCAAAAATAGGTCTTTCCCAAAACAGATATTTCTCCCAAAAATAGGCATGCACCCAAAATAGACTTTATTCCCAAAATAGGCATGCACCCAACATCCTCAATGCACACTATGTCGATATAAATATATAAATACAAATTTACATCATAATACTAGGAAATAAAATTTTGCAATTTTACAACTCCAATAGTAGTTGCAACTAAAATCTCATGTTCCTCTCAACCCACTGACCCAAGGAATGTGCCCCCTCCATGGCTCTCAATCCATCTGGATGTAGCATTATTTTATCAGGGGCCCTAGCATAAGTTGGATTGGACTCTAAGATGTGGTTCCATAACTCTAGATGGTCAAAATGGAGTCTTGCATTCTTATATTTTGGTTTCTTCAAAATTGACAAAACATTGTGGGTATTCTTCCCCCATGTTTTCTTAATGATTCCATATACCATATTCAAGACCGTAGCATTTCAATTGAACCTTTACCATCCCTATGGCCTTGTTCCTAATCACTTTGACTTTCTAATCCATTATGAGTATTGGTTCCACCTAAAAACCCCCTTCGTCTTCCACCTGGATCACATTCCAATCAACTATGTGGTTAGGGTCAGGAACATAATTGTTTAATAATGACACATGCAATATATTCTGCACTCTCATGGATGTAGGAAATGCTATTATGTATGCAATTGGCCCTCTATTTTCTAATATTTCAAAAGGTCCATAATATCTTCCTATCAGGTTTGGGTAGATTCATAATCTTAGTGAACTTCTATTTTCCTTCACTTTAAAAAAAACATGTTTTCCATGTTGGAACATCAAACGTTGATGGTTCATCATGCATATCCTAGATTCATTTGATTGAGAGGTCAACCTACATATGAAAATAGTCAATCAAGTGATCAACCAGAACTCTACATTAGTCAATCGAGTGATCGACATGCCTTTCGGTCAAACAGTCGACCAACAGTCGAAGATATTTGGGCGGTGGATTGACCAGCCCAACAATTTACTATGAGTTGGATAGATATTCGATCAGGTTGAGCATCCTTGTCGAGCTGACTCAACAATGTGGATTTGTTGGAGTTAACTTTAACAACTGATGGTTACCTGTGGACAAGATCTTCTAGATTCTATGGAAGTTAGTTAGATATTGAGGTTATAAATAGCAGACCCCTTGGGTCATTATCATCATGGCTATAAAGAGATCAATTTGATATCATATGGAGATATCAAGATCCAATATGCATTGTGATTTTTTGATCACATTGTGCTCTTCTTAAGTGTTATAACAGTGTCTTTAGACACCACCTTTGTCTTCGAAATTTGAATCCCTCTTTGATTATCTGTAAAACTATATGTATGTTTTGTTACAAGTTCCACCCTTTCCCCAACATGGTATCATATCTAATGATTTAAAACATTGACCTATTATCTATAAACCTTGTTGAGTTAGATCTATTGTGTGATTGAGTCTAGGTTGATGGTTTGTTGATTGTAACCTTTGAAACCAGAATTTTATCTAGATATTGAAGATGGCTTCTAAGATTGATCCTATTATTTTGAACGGATCAAATTGTGCAGTATGGGCACCAGATATGGAAACCTTACTTAATAGTAAAGGACTATGGTATTATATGAAGGTTTCAATTCTAGATCCAACATATGACCAGGATAAGTTCATTGTTGATGGCAAGAAGGATGAGGTTGTGGGGGTCATCGCTACCTATATCTCATGAGAGATTCAGTTTCATCTCAGTGGAATAGACTTACCTAATTAAGTCTATAAGAAGATAAATTCCTTGCTCAAACAGGTCGATGAGAGCCACATCATGTAGTTGGAGAAATATTTGATCTCTCTCGATCCTCATTATTTTAATAGAATAGAGAACTATTTAGCATGTATCAAAGAACTAGAGTTGAAATTGGGTGAATGTGGAAATAATTATCAGAAGAAGGATGGACAACTCATCGAGTTTGGCCTGATGAACTTGAGAACACCATTCAATGTGTATATGTAAAATTGCTTCACCAACTACAAAAACATGCAAGAAAGATGGTAAGGATTACACCTTTGAATCTTTTGTTGATATTTTGATCACTAATCAACATGGAATGATTGAAGAAGGAAATCTTTGTGGTAAACACCAATAATAATTTATCAAGGGAAAGAGCAAGATGGATCCGGCAAGGATAGAGTACGGTTTTATGCCTCTACATAAAATCCTGCATACTGCGACCATAAACCTAAGGGACAAACAAGTGCACCCTAGTGAGGTTGAAATAAGAATACATGGTGGTACCATGGAAAGACTGGAAATGTGGAGAAACTCTACTATAAGAAGAGAGATTACTTATAGGAGAAGTTTAAATTCCTGGAAGGAAATGTGTCCTTTGAACAATGACTCGCCAATAATTTCACCTTCCAAGTCATAACTTCTCAATCCTTTTTGTCTCATTTTGTGCAGAATGAATGGTGTTATAGCCTTAATTTCCACTATACAGGGCCAGAAGGGAATCTAGCAAAATATAAAATCCAAGACACAACTCTATCTTCAGATTTGGGTCATTTTTTAGGGTCGTCGCTTGTCATACACTGACATCAAGTGATGAGTCGTTGGTCATCTATAGTGCAACCAGACATGACCTCTTCAACCTTTTAGATTCATAGATTTTTGAAGGGGAAAGAAAGGGATGAGTTGGTTCTTGACTACATGAGCCTTGGAACTCACATCATTTGAGTATACATTCATCTTTAGAAGATCTAGAAGCTCTCCCAAGCCTCTTCCAAGGATATATATGAAGAATGTAAATCTTGAGCATAGGGAGGAAGAATCATTTGCAAAGTTATGTTTTCCAAATACAAAGGAGCTTCTCCATTCTACGACAACCACAGTCAAATTTCCTCGTTTGATTAAGAAGCCGAGGAGGAGAAAAGAGAAAGGGGCCAAGGAGGATGCATACACACTAAAGGTATGATGGTTGATGTATTCTTTGTATTTTGAGATAATAGATCATTGGTTTTCCCCGTAAATATTTGTGTTATGTTCATGAATGTTTAGATCTAGTCTTGTAATGAATAGATCATCTTAGATCTGAATTATATTAGTGATTTCTAAGACTAGGATAAGGAGTATATTTGTCTTTGTTTTTTTTTTTTTTACCAAAGAGCACATTGCAAAGATTGGAGCTGCAACTCAATATCATCAACAACCAAGACAAATAGCATCACTAGAAATTTCCTATAACCCTTGCTTGTTGGTTTGTTGGGTTTCCATTTTCATATTTTGTTCTTGACTAGATTTAGAAAATTTTGCATCACATTTGGGAAAAAAAAAATTCATGCTTATGAGGTTTTCAAGCATTAGGAACAAAAAGTGCATTGTTGAAGTGTTTGGTTTGTGTAAATTTTGGATCTGATTTTTTTTCCATGGTTGCTTGGTGTTTGAGATTGTATTTTAAAGATTACAAAGAAAAAGATCATTTTATCTTACCATAGTTAGAATTCATCGAATCAAACAAGTTCATTGTCATTTTTTCATTGCTTTGGTTGGGTCAAGAGTAAACACCATAAAAAGTTTCATCCATTTTCCCTTTGACATAACAACAACCATAAGAAAATAATTCGTAAACTAAATCAATTAGACTCTTTTGTTTTCTAGTGAACCACTATTATATAGGATTAGGGCCTTGGAATAGGATTGGAGAGTAAACACTCCAAGGCCATCAAAACGAAACCTAGAGTCATTAAAGAGTGTAAAATCCATTTTTTCAACCATTTTGTCGAGAAGCTCCTCTAAGACAAGAGTCAAGCACAAGGTTGCATCAGGGAAAGTAGGGATATTTCCCCTCTCTAATTTTTTTGGTGTTTGCAGTATCGCTTTGATTACTATGTATGCAGGTGGTTTCATTGGTGCCATGTCTCTGTGTGAGGTAATGCCTTCAAATATTCAGGAATAGTTACACTTCCCTTATCTGTTGTTGGACCTGAGACTATTTTCTCAGTCATTTATTGTGAGGCGGTATCCTTAGTGACCATTCCTAGGTAGCTACATAGGTGACTCTAGGTGGGACATTCCTATAGTAGATGGGATAGACGTTTGTTCATGGTCTCAATTCCCCTCGAGGGTGCCCTCCTGAATAAAGGGTGCTTGCACTAGTTAGGGTTGTTTTGCATTGTTCATTGTAACTTCTCCTCATACCTTCGCTAGCCAATATTGTGGGGAATTCATCTCCCCAAAAGGGTTGGTTTTCAGAAGGCCCCCTGAGTCATTGGTTTGCTTGTTTTTGTCCTAGATTTGATAAGGGTGTTATATTTAATTCCAAGTGTATATTGGATCGTCCTTAGGTTGAATTGTGTTTGATTTGCACATATTATTTTCATAATGGTTGAATCACTACATCAGTTCCATCGATTATCAGGACTAGATCCAATCATGGAGGTACAACCACCTCTCAAGTGGTACGAGATAAGTGACTGTGAATTAGAAGAGTCCCATGTTTGGTTTGAGGATACTATTTAGGTTGAAGTGGAAGTGGTCAATGAAAGTCCTCCAACAAACTTTATCCCTCCTTTGACTAATCCTGAAGCACCCATAATCGTCTAGGTAAGGGAACTTTTTCGTGAACCTTTTCCTTGTTTAGTGATCCTCACACCATGTCAAGACCCAGTGTTTCATCCAATGTGGATGAGCCATCGATCCCATATGCAAGTGGGACTGGGGACATTCGCATGATGTCCATGTTACCTTCCCTGAGCACCATTGGACCTACATCGTCTATGTCTTTTTCTATGGTTCCCTTGATCTAGGGGACATTGATAGTGTATTTTCTTCCATCTGTCAGGCTAACTAGCATTCCCATGCCCATCCCATCCATTTTGATGCCCACGTCTATATTTTCTTCCAGTGGGGGGTTGATCCTTCATTTCAGCATGGGGGAAGGCGTTTCTTCCACCTCCACCATTCCTATGAGTGTCTTGGAATTGACAGGTGTTGATCTACCTTTTGGATGGAATATTCCTATTGGTTTTTGGGTTGTCTCTAGTCATCTTGGGGGAAGTAGCATGCCAAGAGAGTTCAAATTCCCATGAGTTATCCCACCTTTCCCTGGGGGCACAACCCTTGGGGGAAAATTTTTATAGTGGGGAAGATTTACCTTTCTTAATACCTCCAGTCTTCAGGGGTTATTCCCCAAGGCAAGTTTTAGGAACACATTTCCCATAGTGTCCAAACCTAACCCTGGGGGTAATCCCCTCAGGGGAACATATTGTCCTGGGATAAATCATGCTCCTGGAAGTGCCACCATCCTTGGGGAACTCACCCTTATAGAACACCAAAACTCTCTGGTAGCACAAACATAGGGGGAATACAAGGTTCATCCATCACTTAGGAATAAGGCACTCCCTAAGGGTGGCCATAGAACAATGGGTTCCTGAGAAATCACTCCCTGAAGGAGGCTAGGGAACCATGGGTTCCCAAACAAGGCTATCCCTAAGGGAGGCCAGGGAACCATGGGTTCCCAAACAAGGTTATCCCTAAGGGAGGCCAAGGAATGATGGGTTCCTAAAAACTCCCTAAAGGAGGCCAAGGAACTATGGGTATCAAAACAAGGCACTCCCTAAGGGGGGGCACAAAACAATGGGTTCTTGGAAAAGGAACTCCCTAGAGGGGGTCGCATTTCCCTTATGGGGGTAGCTAAAAATGACCAAGGATAAAGGGGACTTGCCACAACAAGTAATGAAACTATCTTGGTGGATCATTCCGATTAGGTCATGTGGATTGTAATCGCATGATGTATGGGGGCACTAGACACAAGGTGGTGCTATAATAGTTCCCATGAAGGGTATATTGTGAGTTGGTGTTGTATCAAGAGCTAGGTCTTATGGGACCAAGGTGGGAAGTGGTACTTCCTCCTCTATTATCATATGATGATTGGGGGAAGGTTTGTTTCAAAATAACCAAGATGATGGACCAAAGGTATAACAGTAGGCAGTTTAAAGTTGAACATCCACCAAAGAGTATTTAAAATAGTGTATCAAATCCACAATTTTTTGTAATATCTCTAGGGGCTTTGAAACTTTAAACTATATGGAAACATCTTCTATATGGGCATGAGTATTCATCATGGAACTAGAGTCCCTGATATCTCTATCAGTGTTACGATATGATATTATTTGAGATGAAGTAATGGCCTTATAAAGGAAGATAATATTAGAGGGTGCACCAATTGAATTGTTAGGACCATGCCAGTAGTCAATAGGAGAACCTATATGGAGGTTATCACTAAAATCATTGAAAGAAGTAGTGGCCTAGAAGAATTCTTAATCTTTTGGGAAGAATGTAGTTGAGATTTCATTGTTTTTTTTTTGTATTGGGGGAAGAAACATGCATGGATGCTCCCAAGGATGAATGAATTTTCCCAACGTCTAAGCCCAAGTGGTGAGGAGGTGGTTCTAGAGTCATGGGATAATTTTAAAAGGGAGTGGATGTCGTATGACTAGTGGCAGTGGACACATAGTACATGGAATCAATGAGAGAAACATGATGTGAGATTCTATTATGAGAATCTTGTAGGGGGGGATCTGTGTAAGAGAATTGATCGATAGTGATGATGCATCCCTCATGTGGGAATATCATGACTCGAAAGAGTGAAGACACCACAAAACTCATGGAATATATGAAATCATGGCCCGTGAGAATATTGTAATCTACCGGACCATCCACGACAACATCATTGATCAAAACTATCTTACCACCTAGCTCAATGGGGAGATTAGGTGAGATCCCTAAGGGGGAACATAGTCTACCATCAAAGGTTCTTAACTCAGTCATCGATGGGATAAGAGTAAGGGATCCTAGTTGTTTCCAAGTTGATGAGGACATAATGCATGAGGATTCCCCATCATCTATAATACACAGATAAACTGTAAATATTTTAATGATGACCCATATTTTAAATGAGGTTTAAGATGGCAGTAATGCTTGGATAAGTTGATCCCAATCAAGGGTGATGGCCCGTGATGGGTGTGGGTATACAATTCCAATTTCTTTACGAGGATAAGTTTTAGTAGAATTGTATTACTAGAGGTGGAAGGGGTTCCCCCAAGTCTATATGACTGAGCCTCAATCGTGAGGTAGATTGGGTGTGAGGGGGGGTTACCCATGCGAGTGGTAACAAATGATGTCGAGGTGAATGGAACCTCACCTAATGGAGTAAGGGGATGCATGTTGGGAGTTAATAACTCCATGACGAGGAATCAGGTTTTGGATAACTACTGTTGTTTGAGGTTGCAAATAGTTTTGGGGTATTTGTGGGGGTCCTTGTGATGTAGGGGATTGTTGAGTATTCATTGACTCTTTCATCCATTTGTACTCAAATATTTGGGAGAAATGAAGAGTATAATGAACATACTCACCACATAATACACATGGTAAATTGGTTCAAAGGTTATTGTTCCTTCCTTGGAGTGGTTGTCCATTGTTATTGCCCCCTTGGGGGTTTTGGTTACCCTGATTTTGGTTACCAACTGCTAGAATATTTTGTTGTTGGGGGTTTCCCCCTTGTCTTTGGTTTCTATTATTTCCCTTTCTATGGTTTTGTTTGGTTTCATGAGGGGGATTGGTTGTATTCAATTTTTCAAAAGATTGAACTTGTTGAATAGGAAAGGGTTGGATAAAATTTACCCTTGCATGTTGTTTTCCATGTGATGGGGAAGCGGGTTGAGGAGGATCGGGGAAGGGGTAGTAGGGGTTACCTTAGGGAGGTCCATACTAGTTGTATGAATTGGAGGTGCCTCCCATAGGTTTGGGAGTATATTTTATGGATGGCGAAGGGCATGGATGTTGTATGTGTACAGGGTGTGTGGGGGGTGCAGGTATTGGCGGTCCCATGAATGGTGGTTGAAGTTGTGGAGGAGGATAATATGGGTTTCTACCATATTTTGGTTGATATTGAGTGGTCCCAAACATGGGTATCGGTTAATCGTGTGGGTGAGTATGGGCCATGGACCCTATAAACCCATTGTAAATGTGTGATGTTTCAAGTTTTCTTTTCCCAAATGGTAGAGGGTGAGGAGCACCAAGTAATATGGTGTAAAGGTACCTTGATTGAGAGTAGATTAAGTCAAATTTTTGGGCCTTTGTGATGGCCTTGTATTTAGTTTGAGGGAAAGTAGTGGCAACATGCTTGGCGAGGAGAGGGACTAGTGATTTGAGGGACCAATCTAGTCATTGGTGTGCGGTGATATTTGCTTTGCAAATACTTATTCTTCTTCATCATTCATGAATGTGATTGGCTATATCGATGGTCGAGGTTTTTTTGAATTCCGATTGGATTTCTAATCCATTGTTGTGGTACATTGGGAGTAAGAAGAAGGATAATAAGGCTTTTTCCAATGACTCAAAGGTTGAGTGGGATGTTGCTTTCTCATCCACATACCACTTAGTAGAGGGTCCAGTGAGATTTATTTGGAATAGTCGTAAGATAACGAAATATTCCATAATGATATTGGAAGAACACCACATATGAAAAGACATAATTTTATGTGCGGGGTGTTCTCCGAGATTTCCTTCAAATTTAGGAATATCAGAAGGTAGCTTAGTGGAAATATTTGGCCAAGTGGGGTCATATAATATGAAATTGTTCATTATTTTGGTCAAATATGGGATATTGAGTGATGCCAAGTATGGCATGGAGGGGGGAGTACTAGCCATGTTATGTGATGGTTGGTAAAAAATTCCTTGCGAAGAAGGTTGGGAGTTTGTTCCTTGTGAAGAAGGCTAGGCTCTGCCTCCTTGTGGTGGAGGACTAGTGGGTGATTTTTTCTAGGTATTAGTGCCCAAAAAAGTAGATCCAAGAAAGGTTGATCCTAATATCATGGCACTTAGTGGTGTATGTGAATATTGTGTTGATGTATCAGCCAAGTGGGGGATACCTCCCAAAATTGGGGGAAGGTTTTTTAAACGTCTAGAACGACGGGGATGTTGTGGGTCCCCTATAATTATGGGTTGTGTGTCGATGGGCGATGGTGGTGATGAGAAGAAATGATAGAATAAGTTATTTAAAAATTACTGAAACAATGTATCCATAAACTACATCTAATCAAATGTTGATAATCATACATAAAACAACAATGTAACTAATAGTTTGGTTGGATTTTCGGTCTCCGTGTGGGGAAATATAAAAAAATAATGCATGTTTCCTATATGACGTAACGTCCCTCCTCTCAAATATCATTGGACCTCCAAAAACACACTCGACAATGGGGTCAGAACCCACTTGAGGAGATACTAGTGAAGGGATGAGCAATCGGTTATAATGAGGGGTGAAGAGGGCATATCTCGAAAGTACTAGCGATATTTCCCAACAAACATTCAAAATCTGAATGAGGTGTGATTACATCCCACAAATACCACTTTGGGTATATAAACCCTATATTTTGGCCACTAAGTCACCTCGAACAAGAACAACATTTAGATTTTCGACCTCAGAAATCAGTCACAGGTTGGATGCTTTCCAAGGGTTGGGTGACCCAAGGAGGCATGCACAGAACAATTGGACCTCGGCTTTCGACCCTTCATGAGTGTCTCCATGCCTTATGGTGTAGTAATTCTTGATTGGGAGAATTTTGGTATCCTATTTCACAAATTTCTAAGTTTCAATGAAAAAATGATGATGGGGAGTTATTTGGATGCCTATCCCCAAAATCGTAACTTAGACTACCAAATTATTTTGTGTTCCTCATGTGGAGGTTAGAAGTGGGTTAATTATTGTTTCTTTTATAATTTGAAAGCGGGTTGTGAAGTTGGGGTCATGGGAAAACTTCGTTGATTAAGAGTGGTGTGAGAAAAATATTTTTTCAAACAAGTGAATCCCTTCTGATTCTCCTAGATTGCTTATGGGTGTGAGGAGAAGAGCATACTATGGTTTCAAGTATCCGACAAACACCTCTTGAATATATGATTATGTGTGCAAGAAATGATAGTGAGTGATGAAATTTTAATAAGTTAAGTGAGTAACTTTTGGCATGTGGACATCATTTGGTCCTTTACAATTGTATCTTATCTCTAACTTACTAAATTTCACAAACAATCCTTGCAAAAATTGAAAAATCCCTAAGCAACTATCATGGTGGACATGTGGGTCCTTACTTTTGAGCTTTAATCTCCCAAGAATGTTATCTAATCTAACTAATATTTGAAAAAAAATCCCTAGATTGCAGACAAGTGAGCATGTGTGGGCTCTTACAAATCCTTTAAACTCTCCTAGGTTGTTTTTGTTTGCTTAAGAAAACTTGAAAATATCCTAAGATTATAAACATGTGGGAATGTATGGGCCCTTACAAAAATTTTAGATTATGTTTCAACAAAGAAAACTAAAGAGGTATTGGCCTCTCCTAAAATGATTGATTTTAAGGGGAGATGGAGATTTCTAATGAAATCTCTTTTTATGATTTCCAAGATCACACAAAGGTACGAGGAAAGAGAATACTTCAAGATTGGAAAAATAAGCTCCTAGTCTTGATTTTAATGTGATTTTTTGTAAAAGGAAAACTTACAATTATTGGAATTTCAAATTCTACACTTAAGCAATCCACGTGGAAACCAAGGTAATAACATATGTTATGGTAATTTTTAATCCCCCTAGATGTCTATGTCTGACTAAGTATCTATTCAAGAATGAATCCCAAGAATTATTTTTGTGGCTTTTACAAAGTGCATAAAATAAATCTAAGCTACTAGAAAAAAAAATTGCACAGTCACACAAGTTTGGGCTCAACAGTCGTGCAATCTGTGCGGGTTTTGTACAGTTGGTTCATATTTTCTTATTGAACTCGTGCACACATGAAGAAATGGTGAGAAATAAATATAACTTGGGTTTTCTTGATCATAGAACCAATCATTGCATCTGAGGGTTGGACTAGGCCAGTTTTGATCCCTGCAAACACAAATGAGTGAGAAAGAAATCTCTAATAGCTTAATTGGGGAGGATTTTGATCCTTGTCCCTAGTATGGTCACCAATATGTTGGGTTCTTTTTGTCACTTGTTTGAGAAAAAACAAGACCCTTAACTATCTAGTTAGGCTAGCAAGACAACACATCAGTTTGTTAGTTGATTAGGGGCTCAACTAAAGAGAAAACATGAAATAAGAAATAAGGAAACTAAATAAACTAACCATGTAAAAAATAAAATGGATGCATGAAAGAGATAAAATAAATATCTACTAAATGAGACTAATATTAGAAATTATAACACCTCAGAGAAGTACCAGAACTTATGAGTCCCCTATTCCTCCTTGGGAGGGCTCTTGAATCCCCCAAATACAAAGATTTATCTCTTCTAAAAATGGATAAAAATGGAAATACAATAGTGAAGACTTAATTGTTGGACTTCTCAAGAGGAGAGAAGTGAAACACTTGTTATGAATGCTCAAAGAGTTCTAGGATAAAAATGGCTTCTTTAAGAAAAATTCAACAACATAACAATAATCAACATTCTTCCTCTTGTTTGCACACATTGGTCATGTATTTATAGGACCAATGCAATATTGTTCTTAGCTTTCTCATAGTGTGAATGGGATCCATTTGAAGGTACTTCATGTCCTTTCAGTAGCCCGAAGGAAATATTTCAGACCGATCTTGTGGTCTTGTCATGGTACAATTTGACCTAGAATTGGTTGAGGCCTGACTAAATGCATTAATGCACCATTTCCACATCCACACGGGTTCTTGTGGATACAGTTGCATGGTCTGCACAATGTGCACATTCAACAATGTGTTGGCTCACATGGATGTGCGTGAGTAAGCGTTGGGAAATTTGCGCTGAAATTCAATGACCATTTGCATAGTTTTTCTTGTTGAATAGGTTATGTAAATAATTGAGGTGTGATGATTAATATGTTGTGCTACTATTGTCTTCAACCATTTCCTGTATTGTGATGAGAAATTTTTCAGTGATAACAAAGGGTGCAAGTGCTACAACAAAAGACTCCACAATATCATTTAGAGTATAGATGTAAAGGTAAATGAAGGACCATTTCATCCAGTGAAACACCAGAATCATGATGATTTATATGATGAACCAATCAGCAATGAACCACAAGATGACAGAATGAACGAGTATCAAGAACAAGAGGATTCATATGAAGAGGAGAGAATGGAAACACCACAGCCAAATACACCATCAAGGTATGTTAAAAAACATCATCCAGAAAGTTAGATTCTTGGATACAAGGATGCACGAGTACAAACTAGAAGAAAACTTATAGATCAATATAGCTCTGCAAATTTTGCAATGTTGTTTATGAGTGAACCCCAAAATTTTGTACAATCAAGTCAGGATGACCACTAGATCAAAGCCATGAGTGAATAACTAGACCAAATAGAGAAAAATAAGACTTGGTATCTTGTTCCCAAACTCAATAACAAGAATGTAATTGGAACTAAATGGGTATACAGAACCAAGTTGAATGAATATGGACAAGTAGTCAAAAACAAGGCCATACTGGTATGGAAAGGGTATGCTCAAGTAGAAGGAGTGGAATTTGAAGAAAAATTTTCTCATGTTTCAATAATTGACGATATCATGATTTTTTTGGCTTTTGAATGCTACAAAAAATTCAAAGTTTATCAGATCTATGTCAAATCATCCTTTTTAAATGGTGACCTAGAGGATGAATTTATGTGGAGCAACCATAGGTTTTTTAGCTGACTGATAAAAAGTATTATTTTTGTCAATTAAAGAAATCCCTATATGGGCTAAAACAAGCTCCAAGAGCCTGGTACTATAGACTATACAAGTATTTGCACCATCAAGGATTTCAAAAAGGAACGGTCGATAGCAACTTATACATCAAAGATGAAGGTAATGACCTATTAATTATTGTAGTATATATTGATGATATTATTTTTGATAGTAATATTGAATTAATGAGTAAGAAGTTTGCAGTTGTAATGCAACAATATTTTGAGATGTCTATGTTGGGGGAACTCTCTTTCTTTTTTGTTCTACAGATTCATCAATCAAAAAGAGGAATTTTCATTTCTCAAAGAAAATATCTCAAGGAAATCTTGAATAAATTTGGCATGGAAAACTATGCATCAGTAAGCACTCATATGATAACTAGTTACAAACTCAACAAAGATGATGATGCTCCTAAAATAAATCAAACCATGTACAGTTCTATGATAAGCAGTTTTCTCTATCTCACAGCTTCAACACCTGACATCATGTAAGCAGTCATTTTGGTAGGAAGGTTTCAATCCATTCCTAAGAAAAATCATGTCCTTGTAGTTAAAAGAATATTTAGATACCAGCAAGGGACTGTTGATTATGGCTTGTAGTATCCAAAATACACACACCTCATTTTCATCGCTTATACAGATGAAAAATGGGTAGGGAGTATTGATGATAGAAAAATCTATAGTGTAGGTGCATTCTTCCTTGTCAGTAGTTTAGTGTCCTAGATCAGAAAGAATCAAACTTACATTTCCCTTTCTACAGTTGAAGCCGAATATATAGTTGCAACATCCTACAGTACTCAAGTATTGTGGATAATAAAAAATATAAAGGATATTCAAGTTCCATGTGATCAACCTGTCATCATCATCTGTGACAATGCAATTGCTATCAATATCTTTAAAAACCCTATTCAACACTCTAAGACTAACCATATACCAATCAAATATCATTTTATGAGACAACGTGTTTAAGATCAAGTGGTCAAATTAGAGTATGTTCCTTCCAAAGAGAAGATTGCAGATATTTTTAAGAAACCATTACCAAGATAATCCTTTGAGTATCTTAGACAGAGGTTGGGTGTGATCTCATATTCCTTACCTCAATAAAGAACACAATTCACTACTTCTATAGGTGCCCTATTTGATGTGATATTAGGGGTAAGTGCTAGTTTTGTTAATATTTACCTTAATCATAAAAATAAGTTTGTTTTTGTGGAGATGTGCACAGTAGAAGTTTCCAATGGCTCTTGATTGTATTATATTTGAGGGTGGTTTTGTGCATGTATAGAGTTTTGTGTGGTTCTATTTGTGGAGGTGTGTACGGGGTATAGGATCATTTTTTTGCACGGGCTTCTATAGGTCCTTCTTCACAGGGAGAGAATATATAGAGTCTCTCTATTTCATTATTGTCAAAGGGGGAGAGTAACAAAAAAAAACCAAGAAACCTGGATGTTGATACACATTGAAAGGGGGAGTTTGTTGTTCACATTGAAAGGGGGAGTAGCTTAGCATAAAGGCCATTGATTTGGAAATTGTGCATATTGAAAGGGGGTGCAGCTTAACATAAAGTCCATTGATTTGGTAGTCAGGCTCTTTTGGTTGCCATCAATAACAAAGGACGATTTTTTTGCACATATGTTGTCATTGATGTCAAAGTGTGCATGGACATGTTCAGTTATAACACAATAACAAACAAGAACGGAAAAAAAAGTGTGCACAATAACATATAGTATGGCACAAGGTATGATGCACAGATGGAGGAATTCATGAAAGGATGAAAACAACCATGCGCATAAGGATCAAAGGATGAAAGGATCAATGGTGTAGAAGAAGATAAATTTCTAGGAATTCATCACATATATGGTTGGTCTATTCTTGGCAATAAAAGATAACTATAGCCGGATCGATAGGGGGATGACCTACGATATAGTTCAGAAGTGAAGTACAATGGATAAAAATTAAATGAAGTAGATTGCGATAGATTTATCTATCCTAGATTTTGAAGTGGAGTGCAGATGTTGGTACTGCATCCCAACGACGGATGTGCAATGCCTATAGGGTGCCTTGAGTTAGTGCGACGAATGACGTAGTGGAGTGTGATGAAAAAAATTTAGTCGCTTGTCAGGCATAGAAGAGAATATACAGGGTTCCTTGAACTAGTATGACAAATGATGCAGTGGACTGTGACGAAACAAAGTTGATCACTTGTCAATGGCATAGAAGAAAATATGCATGATGCCTTGAGCTAGTGAAATGAATGACACAATGGAATGCGATGAAATAAGTGGAAGTTCAACAATAAAGTAAGCGAGTCACCAGGGCATGCTCACAATATGGTGGGGTGATTCGATGAGCACACTATCAGGAAAGTGCGACAAGTTGAAGACTTGTTACTTGAATTTTGCGCTCCTATGCTATCTATGCATTGGGCACTCTATAAACCAAAATGTAAATGGATACGTCAATTTTTGATGAGATGCAATATTTAGTCCTTTTGATTTAGTCAAATAATGTCTAGTCGTAACTGACAAAGAAATATCCTTAATTTAGACATCATTATATCCACATATAACTAACTGGACTTTGAAGTGGTCAAGATATGTCCACAATATAACTTTTACACATCTACATACTTAATTTAGATAGAATGTTGTCCATATATAAATAACTAGACTTTGATTTGGTCAAAACATGTCCACAATACAACTATTATTCTTTCACATATATTTATTCAAACTCAGGAAAATATATTATAAATAGGGATGTGCATTTATCAAGTAGGTGTTGATGTGCAGAGAGGAAAATGATCATGTAACTTTGAGAAAGATTTAATTTTGTAGAAAATGTTTTAATATAGTGAGGCAAGGTGGCACAAGGGAGAGGGTTGGTCTCCTCATTCTACACGTTGGTGCATGAGAGGATTGGTGTCATCATCATTTGTAATAGGTTGGTACCTAAGAGGATTGATTCCCTCATAATTTGTAATAGGTTGATGCCTGCGAGGATTGGTGTCCTCATTATTTGCACCAGGTGGGTGGTTGTCTAGCTGAAATATTATAAAGTGTAAGTTGGTGCTTGTAGAAGAACATAAAGAAATATGTTATGTGGTTTTATTTTGCATTGGGTTTCCACATAAAAATTATGGTGTATTGTGTTTTCTCTGTTGTTTTGATTTTTGTATGCATTGGTGATTAAGTAAGCTCCTCAAAATAATATTATTCATTTAAAGAAAATAAAATCGATAAAATTGATGTAATATTGATTCACCCCCCCC
>JZKD02S2430873.1:636146-648755 GCA_000966675.3 Picea glauca
AGATGAGGATATTTTGGATTTCGCTATAAAAAATAAAATGTAGTGGGGTCCCCTTCACCCACATCTGTGAATGAAAAAGGCTCTCCCCCTCTTCAGGATCTGTTGGTTCTTCTGGTTGAATTGTTGCGGTTGCAAAAATAGCAGTGGGGTCTGCGTCGATGATCTGTCTTTTACTAGTATTTTTAGAATCAAATTATGAATCAGGGTTTGGCTCCTTGTATTTGATCTCAGCCACCAATGACTGTTTTGAGCGACATTCATTGGTGTTGTGCCATGGGATTTTGTGGAAATCGCACCATTTTCCAGTGTCCTTCCTCTTCCCATGACCCTTCTTTTCCTATGGCTTAGACTAGTTTTTAGGAAGTTGTTTGTTAGGGCCATCTTTCTCATACTTTGGTTGTTATGGATTTGCATATTTGAACTCCCATTTGTTTTGGTGCCTAAATTTCTACTTGATTTTAACAACATATCGATACAGAACACCGAGTGATGAGATATCCAGAAAATCCATTTCAGTTTGGATGTATCGTAGAGCCCCACGGTATTTCAGAACCAAATTTCACTCAAAGTCTTTGATACCCAGCTTGGTGCACAAGGTATGGAAGGCATTTGTGAACTCTGGCACTCATTGGCCCCTCTCTTGCCGCAGTTTGGTCCATCTCATATATTGCTCCTCTTAGTTTCCAACAGGGTAATATTGTTCCTTTACCACATCCAATAGGGTGGCAATATTTTGAGATTTCTATGTTTGGGGAACTCTCTTTCTTTCTTAGTCTATAGATTCATCAATCAAAAGAATTAATTTTCATTTCTCAAAGAAAATATCTCAAGGAAATCCTGAATAAATTTGGCATGGAAAACTACGCATCAGTAAGCACTCATATGACTACTAGTTACAAACTCAGCAAAGATGACGATGCTACTGAAGTAAATCAAACCATGTACAGTTCTATGATATGAAGTTTTCTCTATCTCATAGCTTCAACACATGACATCATGTAAGTAGTCATTTTGGTAGGAAGGTTTCAATCCATTCCTAAGAAAACTCATGTCCTTGCGGTTAAAAGAATATTTAGATACCTGCAAGGGACTATTGATTATGGCTTGTGGTATCCAAAAGACATAGAACTCATTTTCAGAGATTATATAGATGTAGAATGGGTAGGGAGTATTGATGATAGAAAAATCAATAGTGGAGGTGCATTCTTCCTTGGAATTAGTTTAGTGTCCTAGATCAGTAAGAAACAAACTTCCATTTCCCTTTATACAGTTGAAACCGAATATATAGTTGCATCATCCTACTGTACTCAAGTATCGTGGATAATAAACAATCTCAAGGATATTCAAGTTCCCTGTGATAAGCATGTCATCATATTCTGTGATAATGCAATTGCTATCAATAAATTTAAAAACCCTATTCAACACTCTAAGACCAACCATATACCAATCAAATGTCATTTTATGAAAGAACATGTTTAGGATCAAGTGGTCAAATTAGAGTATGTTCCTTCTAAAGAGAAGATTGCAGATATTTTTACTAAACCATTACCAAGAGAATCCTTTGAGTATCTTAGACAGAGGTTGGGTGTGATCTCTTCTTCCTTACTTCAATAAAGAAAATAGTTCACTACTTATACAGGTTCCCTATTTGATGTTATATCAGGGGTAAGTGCTATTTTTGTTAATATTTACCTTAATCATAAAAATAAGTTTGTTTTTGTGGAGATGCGCACAATAGAAGTTTCCAATGTATCTCGATGGTATTCTGTTTGAGGGTGGTTTTGTGCATGTATAGAGTTTTGTGTGGTTCTGTTTATGGAGGTGTGTATAGGGTATAGGAGCATGTTTTTTCATGGGCTTCCAGAGGTCCTTCTTCCCAGGGGGAGAATATATAGAGTCTCTCTATGTCATTGTTGTCAAAGGGGAGAGTAACAAAAAACAAAACAAGAAATCCAGATGTTGATACACATTGAAAGGGGGAGTTTGTTGTGCAGATCGAAAGGGGGAGTAGCTTAGCATAAGGGCCATTGATTTGGAAACTGCACACATTGAAAGGAGGTGAAACTTAGCATAAAGGCTAGTGATTTGGTAGTTAGGCTCCTTTGGTTTCCATCAATACCAAAGGGGGATTTTGTTGCACATATGTTGTCATTGATGTCAAAGGGTAGCAAGATTTTGAGAGTGGAGATATAGCATATAAATATATAGAGATATTGAAAGAGAGGAAATAATATAACATAGATATATCAGAAATATAACAACAGACACAGATATACAGTAATACACAATTTCTATTAATGTGTGAAATGTACAGAACTGTAAAAATACAGAGTGAAAGACTCACTAGAATGGTGGCATCTTATCTCTGAGAAGAGATGTGATGTCTACTCACATTCGCAAGAATATTATTGTTACAATGAGGCTCCAAAGGCCTTTTTAACATAATTAAAATCCAAAACCCTAATCCTGGAAGATGAAAATCCAAAAGGTTTGCGGGCCCCGATGGGGGTAGTTGATACGTCAACTTCCCGGGGGTGTAACTTTTTCATACAATATTTGTTTGGGGTGATCAATACACCGTTGGAAAGGTCTAATTGATAATAATGATTTTTAATTGGTCCAAGTTAGTGCATTAGAAAATCACTTGGGCCTTAAATCCCCAAAAAATGTTGTTTAGGGCCTCAAAATGGCCCCAGAAGCTTGGAACCCGAAAAACTGTCGCAAATCTGCCAAGATGTAAAACTGTTTTTCGAGCCCATGGAATAGGTAGGTGGCCACTGATGTCCACCTAGATCAATCCTCCCTCATTAGTAAGAAATGGTCTCCATTGCATTGACTTCCCAGGGGAAAGGGGGAAGCGTTTGTTGAATCTGAATCTTAGTGAGTTGTTTGCCTTGTAGGAGACATTGTGCTGCTTAGTTTGTGGAAGGTTGTCACGAACATGTTGCTGGAGGGGTTGAATATGCTTAGATGTTCGGGCTGCATGAGATTTATATGTTCATAAGAAATATTTGTGCTCTGTTGAAGTGTTGTTGACCCTCTTTTGTTGGATAGAAGGTGCTTGGGTCGAGGTTGTAGTGTTTGCAATATCCTTCTGTTCACCTTTTGAACAGATTGTGAAGAAGCTGAATTTTTTAGTATGAGATACTACCTTGAAGTTGTTTAGGTGGGAAAGTAGTTGGAACTACCTCTTGTATTCTGTAGAGATGACCCCCCAAAGTAGCAATGACACTACAGGGTCAAGACTCATAAACAACATGGAGCTTCCACATATATGGTTGGCCCAAGAGAACATCATAGACATCCAGTGGGGAAACATCACATAATAGCTCATCCTTGAAGGGTTGTATGCCATATGACAACTGACATTGTTGGATGATACCAATATATTGTCCCTGGCAAAGCCACCCAATATTGTATGGCAAAGGGTGTGGTGTTGTCGAGAATCCCAACTATTTGATGACCTCTTCTGAGATGAGGTTCTTTTGGATTTCTCTATCAACAATAAAATGTAGTGGGGTCCCCTTCACCCACATCTTTGGATGAAAAATCCACTCCCCTTCTTCAGGATCTGTTGGTTCTTCTGGTTGAATTGTTGCGGTTGCGAAAATAGCAGCGGGGTCTGCATCGATGATCTGTCTTTTACTATTATTTTTAGAATCAGATTCTGAATCAGGGTTTAGATCCTTGTATTTGATCTCAGACACAAATGATTGTTTTGAGAGACATTCATTGGTGTTGTGCCAAGGTATTTTGTAGAAATCGCACCATTTTCCAGTGTCCTTCTTCTTCTTCCTGTGACCCTTCTTTTCCTATGGCTTATAATGGTTTTCAGGAAGTTGTTTGTTAGGGTTGTCTTTCTCGTACTTTGGTTGTTGCGAATTTTCATATCCAAACTCCCGTTTGTTCTGGTTCCTAAATTTCTACTCGATTTTAACAACATATCAATACACAACACTGCGTGATGAGATATCCAGAAAATCCATTTCAGTTTGGATGTAGCTATGTAGAGCCCCAAGGTATTTCAGAACCAAATTTCGCTCAGATTATTTGATACCCAACTTGGTGTGCAAGGTATGGAAGCTATTGGTGAACTCTACCACTGCTTGTCCCCTCTCTTGTCGCAGTGTGGTCCATCTCATATATTTCTCCTCATAGTTTCCAAGAGGGTAATATTGTTCCTTTACCACATCCACAAAAAATTCCCAAGTGGGCTCGACCCCATATATTCTAGACTCCTTTGTGTAAATTTGCTCCCAATAAGTTTCCCACCAATGTTTGAAATGGGGGAGAGCCTTAAGGAGTGCGAAGGTGATCTTTTCTCTGTTAGAAAAATGGTGAACAAAGAAATAACCTTCTAGTAGATTTAACCATTTGTCTAGGGCATCTGCATCTATCTGACCTTCAAATATGGGAATATCAAAATTAACCTGTACCTTTAAAGGAGAGGTGCCTCCAAAGTGGTCGCTTAATGAATATGCTCCCTTTTTTATCGACAGAAGTTAAAGGACGTGGGAAAAATTCTCCATCATTTTGTCCCTCTGTCGCATGAGAGCTTGCTCAAGCAACAGATTAATAGAATCTTTTGCTCCATTTTTTTTATTTTCTTTATCCATGGAGGGTTTCTTAGGCATGCAAGAGAGATTTTCCTTAAGAGAGACAAGCTCGAGAACCAACTTTCTATACTCGTAACTCGTCGGGGACATGCACTGAAAAACGATCAAGAGCGGCCTGTTGTGATACCACTGATCTGGATTATTTTCGACATGAAATTAGAGCGGATATATAGAACATAAATATATAGATATATTGAAAGAGAGAAAATAATATAACAGAGAAATATCATAAATATAACAAGAGGCACAAATATATAGTAATACACAATTTCTATTAATGTGTGAAATGTACAAAAGTGTAAAAATAGAGAGTGAAAGACTCACTAGAATGGTGGCACCTTATCTCTTAGAAAAGATATGATGGCTACTGGCATTCACAAGAATATTATTGTTACAATGAGGCTAAAAAGGCCTTTTTAACATAAGTAAAATCCAAAACCCTAACCCCAGAAGATGAAAATCCAAAAGGTTTGCGGGCCCTGATGGGGGTAGTTGATACGTCAATTTCTCGCGGGCGTAACTTTTTCATACAATATTTGTTTGGGGATATTGATACACCTTTGGAAAGGTTTAACCAAGAAGAACGATTTTCAATTGGACCAAGTCAACTGGGCCCCAGATCCCCAAAAAAATTCATTTAGGGCCTTAAAACGACCCCGAAAGTTTGGAACCCGAAAACTTGCTAAGATGGAAAACTGTTTTTCGAGCTCGTGGAATAGGTGGGTGGCCACCGATATCCACCTGGATCATTATCTCTCCTCTTGGTATAAAAATGATTTTTTTTTTTAGTGTTAGGAAATGAGGAACACTTCTACACTAAACCTAGTGGAAGAGAGGAAGAAATATATAAAAAAGAAATTAAATGACAAAGAAAACACACAGTACACAAAGATTTTACCTTGGAAACCCAACCGTGAAAACTGACATTCCTTGAGAATTCTTTCTCTTGTTGTCTTATTCAATTAGACACAATCATTATGAATAAAAGGTTACATGCATAACCTTGGTCCACACCTAAGACACAATCTACAACATACCTTCTTTCTTTACATAAGAACAACCTTGTAGCCAATTTGGCTTACATCTTCATGACCAACAACCTCTATGATTATTGGTTATCTATTCATTATCCTTTAAATCATTACAACACGTATTATTTATATGATTTACAGTAGGAAAAACCCTAAAGAAAAGGTTCCCAAATATGGTTACAGATCCACATAGATCATTGGCTAAAATCCCGTGAATCTAGGGAATCTGTTAGAGTCGAATACCAAGTTGGATTACCAGTCGACCTTCATTCAGTCTTCATTTGGTTGCCACGTGCCCATTTTTCTATTGGACACACCTACCACACTTAGAGGGGGGGCGAATGAGTGTGGGGCTCTTTTTCCCAAAAGCTTCCCTCTTTACAAAAACTCCTTAGTTAACATCCAATCATTTATTCATTACCCATTGCTGTCATTTATAACCAGTTAGATGAGAACATATATTAGCAACATATATCAGCAATATATCATCATCAATTCATAATTACAAGGAACACAAAGAACACAAGATGTATGTACAATTTTTCTTTTTATTATGGACAACAATCCCGAGGTTTATCAGAAACAATTGAATAGAGTACAACTCTACAAGAGCACCTCTCTATAATGCAAGACTTAGCTTAAACAATTCATCAAGCACATAAAAACAATTAGGTAATTTGATATCCCAAATGGCTCTACCATGAATTCATAATTCCCATATCTTGTCCCAAATTTTGTCTTTTTGATGTCTTCTTCCTCTATCATTACTTGATGGAAACTTGATCTCAAGTCAATCTTGGAAAATATTCTTGCACCTTTCAGCTGATCAAATAAGTCATCGATCCTTGGAAAAGGATATTTTTTTATTTATGGTAACCTTATTCAGTTGTCTGAAATCAATACATCGCCTTAAGGTTCCATCTTTCTTCTTCACAAAAAGAAATGGGGCACCCCAAGGTGACACACTTGGGAATATATGATCCTTCCTTAACAACTCTTTGAGCTACATATACAACTCTTTCAACTATGGTGTGCCCATTCTGTATGGTTTCTTGGACATTGGGGAAGCTTGTGGCACCAAATCAATAGAGAAATCAATGTCTCTTTGGTCACAATATTGTGATTTCTCCAAAAAAATATTTGAAATCCATTAAGATCATATGGTCTCCAATACTTTCCATTTTATATTTAGATGCCTCTTCCATATGGGCTTCAAAAATCTGATATCTCTTCTTGAAACTCTTTTTCAATTGCATAGCTGAAATTTCTATAATAGCTACAAATCTTGGAATGCCTTGAACTTCGTTTTTCTTCCCTTATTCATCAAGACTATTAATCCCTAGACAAAGCCCCATTTTATTTGTAAAAACCCTTATTAATCCCCTTATTGAATTATTACAGTTCTTGTATTATAATTGTATGTAGGATATGAACCCCTTCATCATGCCCTTTCATTATAATTGTACCCTTTGTCTCCTATATATACACCAAGGAGAGCTAGTATTAGGAGAATCTTATCTCAACTCATATAGTGTTTTTAAGTGGATATATTGTAAGGGAGGTTTCCCCCTCGAATTAGACTATAATTTATTGATTTATTATTATTTTTAAGGCATTGGATCATAACATTTGGTATCATATCTCATTGATCCTAGGGTTTTTCTTCTCCAAGAAAGTCATCTTAGAATTTTCTCTATAACTTTTTTATGGGATTCTTCAGACCATGAAAATAGGAGGTTATTCATAAGAATTATCAGGGTATCTATGGTAAAACGTTCAACTTCTGGGTCATCTAAACTTCGTAGATACACCCTGTGGAATATAGGGTATCTGACTAGTCCTATTAACTAGTATCAAACAGGTGTTCTGGGTAAAATACAAATATCTTCTTCAGTGAGGATATAAATTAGATGAGACCAGTTTCAGTGGAACATGTACAATCATTAGTATTTTGGGTACAATATTCAGAATCATATAGAAAATATTGTGTGTGTGGCATGTTGTACAAGTTTACTCCCCTGGAAAGTCCAAAAATCAGCAAGGTGTGGGGATGTTACCATAACTTCCACTTGGCACATCCAATTTTTATCATACCTGTGGAATTGAAGAGAGGACATATCATAGGAATACATAATGAAATTTTAGACTCATAAGGGATGAAAGTTTAGAGATACACCAGAAGGAAGGTCGAACTAGAGGACATATTCCAAATTAAGGGTTTGAAAGGTACAAAACTTGAAATTGGCATAACGTTTTATTGGAAGATCTATTTTTGGTGATTCGAAGTTTGTGATAAAGAGGTAAAAGATAAGTATTATTATTTTTATTCTACATGGGTCCAAAAAATATGAAAACACTAGTTAAACCTCCAAAAATATCAACCATGACTCAAGATGAAATTAGTGATATTTATCGCCATATGGAAATGAAGATCATTGAAAATAGAGAACAAATGATGGAGGAAATAGGAAACAAGATGAATGAGAATAAAAATGAGATGAAAATAAATATGGATGAAATGGAAAATAAAATGAATAGGAATATGGAGGACATGAAAAGTAATATGGATGCAAATATGAAAAAATCCCTGAAGGAATTTGTTGGACGTAGACCCATTCTGGGGAAAAGGATATTTTGGGGGAGTGAAGCATGAAGGGAAGAAAGGATAGCTGAAGTAAAAGTAGAATGTGTGAGGGAAGCATGTGAGGTGCACATGCAAGGTTTTTGTGAGTGGGAAATCCCTCTACGAAATAACACTTAGGGTTTTACTATGCATGCAGAAAAGACCTAAAGATTCCTACTTTCTACCGTCGTCCCGGACCTAATCCCCATTATTCTTAAGAAAATACATAGTTAAGAAGATCAAGTGAACATACCTTATTTCAGGCATTTGATATCAATCCTTCTTCACACTTGATCTCTCTTTGACTGCAACTCTCCTCCCAAGGCTGACCTGCATTCACAAAACAAGCAAAGAAATCCACATGCATTTGATCTACAGATTAATGGGTTAGAGATTCAATCAATATGTATGCAATAAACCATGAAACCTCATATGGTGGGATGGGAAAAGTACTTCTTTATTATTAACTTCAACAAATCAACTTACAATGATGAAGTCGACCACTACTCAACGAACCTGGTCCCGGGCTCCTCTTCAACTGTCCTCCAACTTCTTTTCTCTATACTTCTCTTTGTACAAGGATGGCTAAAGGGTTGGGACAAATGGAATGCACAATCGGGTATAGTTTCTTTACTATTATTCTCCTCTTCCAAATGGGACCCCTAACCCTTCTTTTATAGGCTAGAAGAAGTTAGGTATTTGGTCGAACCCTCGGCCATGCATGTCCGAAAGGTTTAGTTAACTCACCCAAAGTTGTGTGTTCCATCAACAAATTTCCTTTTTTCGTTCTTTTGTAGGTACACACGGGTTGTCTTGGGTCAGCTAGCGTGTACACGTGTTCAGTAATGGAGCAGGGCATGTGGGCCTTTATAAAAGGTGTTTTTAACAAGAGTTGTTCAATAATGTTTTGGCAAAGAAGGAATATGAGATGTCTTGATGTCAGGTAAGCATGTCTAGTGAAAATTAGGGTTATAACAGATGCCCCCTAATGTGTGAGGTCAGAAGAGCATCTGATGGTCGAAATACATTAACAATATTCACCAATGTGCTGAACAAGTGAGCCTAGGGACCAAAAATTAGGAGGCGTCATCTGCAAAAATAACAATTGTCTCACCGAGGCGGGAAACCCATGCTCGGGATAAAATAAAATCATGGCTACCAATCAAATACATTGTAGATCCATGTCATATAACTATATAAAGTGTAGCCATGAACAATACACAACGGAGCTACATCTCAAAATCAAAAATATATATGTGTAGAGTATCCATCTTCTTGGAAGCTGCTAAGTCTTGATGGCTGGAGATGAGGTCTTCAGAGCTCGAGAAACAACTTCAAAATCTTAAAAACTTGGGTAGGAGTGTAATATGAGTGTACGACTTCACTACCCAGAGGTCTTCGATGACTTGTCGGTCATGGACTAGAGAATCTTGATGATCAGACTGAAGGCTTCATTGATTTCGAACAAAGACTTGATTGGACATTCAGGATGGCTGGGTATGAGGGAAAGAGACAAATTGCAGAGGGGCTGACTTAGGCTTGGTAAAAACTTCCCTTATAAAACAGCACGACAACTGATGAGACTCAGGTAGCATGGCATTAACATAAGTTTACAAGGTAGGAGGCAATGCAAACTCTCCATATGTTTGGAAGAATAACCAAATGGAGGAGGACACAACTCTATGTAGTGAGAAAAACTTCATAAGGTCATATTAAATCCCAGAGTTTGATGAACAAACGGACATATGTGATTTATCCAAGGGCGACTCATTATGCTGCCAATAAAGAAAATACTTTTCCCTTCCTCTTTTTGGGGTATATTTGATTTTTTTTGTTTTTTTCAATAATTTTGGAAAAAGAATAAAATAATGTTACGTTACAAAGGAGGAATGAGTGTTGCAAACATACAAGTTCAAGGCACAGGGACAAGACTGATGTTCAGAGTAAGGACACTCGGGAAAAATCCTTTAGGGGCCAAAGGTGTCAATATGCAGAGGCAAAGTGCTATAGGGATTGCGTATAAGGCATGCTTTAGATGGTTCAGTTGAGAGCAACATGGAGCTGGCATTAAGCCAAAGACGCAGGTATGTAAATGCAATTAATAAAACACACAATGGTAATGTCCTTCGATGTGAATTTAACAAGCCCAGAGAAGGTAAGCTCGGTGGTTTTTCATATTTAGAGAGTTTGAAAAAAAGTAAAAGGAGACTCCATTGGGGTACCTTTTTCGAAGGTAGTCTAGTCAGTTCAAAAAAGGGGTAAACTAGCACCGAAAATACATCTATTCAAAACCATTTTAATGAGTGTGATAAAGACAAGATCACTCGGCCATTTTTTTCATTTTTAAGGAGTCTGAAAAAAGCTTAACTATGGACTCCGTCAAGAATGTTCTTATAGACCATTTTAACGAGTGTGAAAGAATAAGGTCACTCGACGATCTTTTCAATTTTAGGGAGTCTGAAAAGAGCTTAACTATGGACTCCGTGGGGGTTCATTTTTTGTACATTTAGTCCCTCAGGCTAGAAAAAGGGTTAAAATGATACCTGAGAGTACTCTTCTAGAGAACTAAAGTTCCTTAGAGTATACCTTTGTTCGTACAGTTGACCGTTCAGACCGAAAAAGGGGTAAACTACCGTCAGACAGACGTGACTTCAAATTTCAGTTTAACGAGCGTGAAAGGCCACAAGATCGTTCGGCAATATTTTCATGTTTAGAGGACCTGAAAAGGGCTTAAAAGAAGACCCGTGTAAGGAACGTTCTTCTGGACCAATTTAACGAGTGTGAAGAAACAAGGTCACTCAGAAATCTTTTCATCTTTAGGGAGTCTGAAAAGGGCTTAACGAAGACTCCAAGGGGGCTACAACTCATGTATTAAATTGGTTCAAGTAGAGCTTGATGCTAGGCTTAGACTAGGAGTCTCTTTTGTTGGACACGCCTACCACACTTAGAGTGGGGGGTGAATGAGTGTGGGGATCTTTTTCCCAAAACTTCCCTCTTACACAAAACTCATTAGTTAGCATTCAAAATTTAATCATTACTCATTGATGTCATTAATAATTATTTATATGTGAATACATATCAGCAACATATATCAACAATATATCATCAACAAATCATCTCCACAAGTAACACAAGGAACACAAGATGTATGTACAATTTTTCTTTTTATTATGGACTTCAATCCAAGGTTTTTTCAACAACAAATGAATAGAGTACAACTCTACAAGAGAACCAGCTCTATATGCAATACTTAGCTTACATTCTCAGCACCAACTGAGATGAGGCAACAATCCTCAATAGATATCAATCTGTACCATAAACAAGAGCATCAACCATGCACCAACCTGTGCCAAATAACCTGTAATCAACCTGTACCATAAATAAGTGCATCCAACCATGTACCAAGTATACACCAATCATGTGTCAACTACTCATCAACAATTACTCATCAATATGTACCAACATTATACACCTCATGTATGTGCCAACTCATCAACTGCTTGTCTTAACCATGACTAGTTTTGGATTAGTCAACAACCCTAACTTGAAATAATCATAACTTTGTACCTGTAATGAATAAATATATGAAACTGATACAAAATGTTCTTCAGTGTGTTTTATGCAATTCCTCCAGGTGACACTACTTTTAACCTCTCAGAAAAGGAGTTATAGCAAAAATGGCATACCTTGCTAAATTCTGGATTATTCTAGAGAGCGACCTTGTAGAGTGTGCCCCCCATGGAATATTTGTTGAATAAATATGAAACTATTATAGAGAATACTAAAGAATTTAATATAACCAACGCAATTTTTCTCACATAATTTGGATCTGTTATGAAGAAGTTATGACGTTGTTACCCGAAACACCTGTTTTTGACTAGTTTCAGGACTAGTCACAAACCCTATTTTCCACGGAGTGTAAATCCAAAAATACAACGACCCACAATATTAATTTTTCACCACAGATACTTGGATATGTTTTGTCACTTGCATATCAATTTTAGGATTTGAATCATTACAGAAACAAATTTATAGCGAAAATGGTGAGATGACCTGTAAATAACATATCTTAGAAAGCACTATCAAAAGAATTTATCCTTCCTTGCATTTTGGCCTTCTTTTCTTCACTTTCCTCAGAATTTTAGCTTAGATATCCTTGGATACCTCATTCATCTGTAGATATTCAATATTCTCAAGTTTTCCACACCAAAAATTCTCAAGAAGCTCACAAGAAGCTCTCCATCAATACTCCAAAAGATATTCTCACAAGAAGCTCTCCATCAATACTCCAAAAGATATTCTCACAAGAAGCTCTCCATCAATACTCCAAAAGATATTC
>JZKD02S2430873.1:665382-678598 GCA_000966675.3 Picea glauca
ACTAGGAGATGCAATTGAGATTCAGAGGGAATGATTACATGCCAGTGTCGATGATATACTTGAAGGGGTAGAACTGATGCATGATGACCAAGTACCTACACACATGAAAATCGAATACCCAATGTGAACAATATTTGAAGATAAAGAAAATATAACAGTAATTCAATAACTTGTGAATATAAGCAGGCGTACCTGGGCAGGATGTGAGAAAAATGCGTCCTTCAGGGACGAGGATGGATGGTGACCCCAAGGATGTGATTGTGTAGGGGGGGGGGATCCTAATCCCGTGGCTGAAGATGGATCGGAAAACGGACGATCGGAGCTCCTATAATTGAGCATGCAAGTGTGGAAAAAGGGACTATATATAGTTGTAGGGCCCACAATGCCACTGCATTTGTACCTGTTGTCTTAGTGACTGGATGAGAGGTTTCAGAGGAGATTTTGATATTATGGGAGATCGATCCAACCGATTCAGGATCATCAAGTGCCAGGTTAGTGGTCATATCCTACTGCATAGTAATTAGGATTTTGTTTTTGGGCAGGGCTGTATGGATAGTCGTACAGGAGGATTTTGTGAGGGTGCCCCCCACAGTGCACGGGCGATCAAATGATTCATGCTCATGAGTGTGTGGCTGTAATTAGGATAGCCACACATGGGGGTGCCTGAATGGGGAAACTAGACATGCATTGGATGTGTGCCTATTCAAACCATAGTTGTGCATGCATGCGCGGTTGTATTCCTGACAATTGTGCATGTGTGTGCAACTGTGTAGAGAACATGTGCATGGGGATGCGTGTATGTGTTTGTGAAAGGGGCACATGTGTGTGCCCCTGTATCACTAACAGTTGTGAATGCATAATAAATTGTGGGATGAATAGGCGCACATATGTGCGTGCTTGTGGGGAAAATAGTCGCACCCTTGAGGCAAATCTGAGGGGTGTAAAAACTTATCTTTATTTGGATATTTTGGTGTTTTTATGGGTTGTGATGGCTGATCAAGTATTGTATATGTGGATGCAGGTGACTAGTTGATGATGCCAGTCCACTGGAGGGAGAGGGATTGGGCGCACCTAAGAGAGGCGGTGAGAGATGAGGAGCCAGTTGTATGGGTCCCTTTGGCAGCCTGTGGGTTGCTGAAGTTTTTTGAGTGTTCACTAGTGCGGGCACATGAGTACCTACTACAATTCCTGGTCTCGATGTGGAGCCCTGATCTGTAGTGCTTCATTGTGTGAGGTGATCATCTCACATTATCTGCGATAGAGGATGTGTATTTTTTTACTAGACTCCTTTTTCGGGGAACCCAGCTACCGGATGAGCCCATGTTACCCACGGATGGATAGTTGGTTGTCCTAGCTCGGACCTATGGTTCAAGAGAGGAATTTATGTCTGGCTCCGTGGTGAGGATTGGGGCAATGGACGCCCTTGTGCATTGTTTCATTACATCGATGATTGTGAGGGTGTATGGATCTCTTGCTACTCAACGGATCAGTGGTGGTCAACTAAGGATCATGCAGAGGGCATTGAGTGGTGAGCACTTTTCCTGGGGGTTGATGCTACATGCTAAGATGGTGGGGCATATCAATAGGTGTCAAGCTACGGAATCAGGGGAGTTTTCCTTTGGGTCAATTTTGGTGGCTTGGTTTTTGGAGAGGGTTCCTATGTTGCACTCGAGAGTTTTGTTGGATGCACCAGGTGTGCGAGAGCCGTGACTGAGGTAGTGGGCGACGATTTTGGTTCAGCATGGGGGTGGAGAGGGTGGCCATTACTTTACAACCGAGGCTACATGGGTGTGGCATCAAATTCCATATATCATACTCTGATACCCGTATAGTGGGGTGGACTTCTGGGAGGACCCAGATATGGTGCTACCCCCTAGAGAGGTGTTCGACCGTAGAGATATGTTGATGTATTTGATGGTTTGATTTTTAGATAGTATGGCATATGTTTTATGTATGGATGGATGTTGATGCTATAATTTGTGTGTTGTGTGTGCATATGTGAGACCTCGCGAGCGGGAGGTTGAGATGGTCAGAGCGTTGACTCGTCATAGGGCCCATGAGACCACCACAGGGGGACCCATGGGCAGGGGAGAGAGGGCAGAGGGACAAGGTTGGTACGAGGTTGGTTGATGATGAGAGAGTAGGCTAGAGATGCCAATTTCATGGCCATGGTGCAGGTTCATCACATGCTCCTTTGGCGGGGGCTGGGGGAGAGTTCAAGTATTTTAGTTATCAATTGGAGGTGGTACTATAGGGACTGCCTAAGGGCATGTGGAAATGGATCCAGGATGAGGGATTCTTGGAGCAGTGTGTGGGCCTTCCAGCAAAGCTGTGAACCCTGATCTGCAAAGCAACTATAGCGAGGGAAACTATGACTGGGTGGCTGCCCCCAGGACCTGAGGGACCCCTAGCTGGTGGGGCACCTCCTCTAGAGAGAGGACTAGGTGGTGGAGCCCTAAAGGAGCCATGAGTGCCTCTAGTATATGCATTGTTGTATTTATAGAGGCTTACAAGCCCATTTTGTATACGGTGTTGTGACACTGATTTTGTACTTATAGGGGTGAGGTGGTTCACCTACCTACGACTATTGGACATGTTGTACTATTTTTTGTAAACATTGATGGCATATTGACCGATATATATATATATATATATATATATATATATATATATATATATATATATATATGGAGATACATTTTGGATCGATATGATGTTCACATGATGATGATTTTTAATTCTTTTTATGATGTCTAATCTATATGTTGTGACAAACTCTTTGATGATTTATGTATGTGTAATGGTATCTTGATGTGATAAATGCCAATCCAACACTAGGTTAGCCACATTATATGTTATTTGATTGAATTGTCCTGGAATATGTGTAAATATGATTGAATCAAAATGTCGAGATAAAAGTCTAACTTGCAGGTATTTGCGGAAGAGGCAAGAATCGTGGACACGGTACACATTGTTGAGCTGAAGGACCACGAGCTGGGAATCAAGTAAGACGCTAAGGTGACGAATATGGCGGTGATTGGATTTAGCAGGGAGACCAATGACGACAGTGTATTCATCTTGGTTGTTGGTTGTTGAGCCCAAACATATGTCATTGAAGTGGAGCAGTTCATGTGAGGGGGTATATAGGGACCAAGTGGCCGAGGCGAGATTTTGTGTCCATCGGCTAGCTCCATCGGCGTAATCGATGTGGTAGGCCAATGGAGGTGGCATCCGTCAATAACAAAAATGATATATTAGACGTAAGGCATGGAGGGGAAGGAAGAAGACTAAAAACTCTACGAAATGTGTACAAAAAAGAAAAATCCTAGTGTAGAAGGGCTACGCTCAGGCGTAAAATTTCTTTAAGTACAACCAATTGACGGGTTCTTTGAGAGGGTGGCCTTTGAAAGAGGCCAGGATGTATGCACCTTTGATGAGGGAATGTTGTATGATGTAAGGCCCATGCCATAATGACTCAAATTTTCCATGGTTGAGGGTATCGTGAGCGATATCGTAAGCAAGGACGAGGTCACCTTCATTGAATGAGTGAAGGTTGACATGTCAATCGAAGGTGTCCTTCGATCATTTTTTGTCTACTTCGTTGTTCTGTAATGAAGACCGACAGTCTTCATCCAATGATTCTAAGTTCAACAAATGCTACTCCATTGGATAAATGTCGAGTAATAGCTCAATAGTGGTGCGTAAGGTGGGAATTTCATACTCGTTGGGGAGATTGGACTCGACCCCATGGACAAGATGAAATGGGGTAAAAATAGTGGTGGTTTTAACTGTCGTGCGATAAGCCCACAGTGCGGAAAACAACATATGATGCCAATTAGTCTTATGTTTGTTGACCTTGCATTGCATCATGGTTTTGAGGACCTTGTTGACCTCCTCTACCTGGTTGTTGGACTGAGGGTAGTATGGGGAGGAGAACTCATGGGAGAAGCCTAACCTGGAGGAGATTTCAATGAAAATCTCATTCTCTAAGTGTTTCATGTGATCGGAGACTAACTCTAGTGGGGCTCCAAAGCGGGAGATGACGTGGTTAAACAAAAAATGTGTTGCAGTGTTAGTGGTGTTGTTGAAGGTAGGCATGGCTTCAACCCACTTGGTGAAGTAATCGACTGCCATGATAATGTATTTGTGTCCATTGCTATATGGAGGGTTGCAAGTCATGAATTCTATGCCCCATTTACAAAAGGGGTCGATAGTAATGACTGGGTGTAAAAGAGTGGGTGGTGCTCGCGCTTTGTTGGTATATAGCTGACATTTGTCACATTGCTTCACAGTGTGGATGAAATCATGAAACAATGTGGGCCAAAAGTAGCTTTCTCGAATGATTTTATGGGCGGTGGACATCCCTGAGAGGTGGCCACCACAGGTGTCACTGTGGCAGTCGTTTAAGACTCTATCGGGTTTGTTGATGGTCAAACATTGACGAAGTATGGTGTTGACCCCATGTTGATATAAGATATCAATCATAAGGAGGTAGCGAGGGGCCTGGTGGAAAATACGTCGACGATCATCCCAGGAGAGGTGGTTTCTAAACTTTTGTGTTTGGAGGTAGACGAGGATATCGTCGTACTAATGATCATCCGAGGGGATATAAAATATATGTTCGTCGGGGAAATCGGTATTGACAGGATAACTAGTAGTATCGGAGGGAAATTCTATAATGAGTTGTAAAAGGAAGAGGGATTTCTTGCTCTTCAGTGTTGAAAATTCAAGGTCATACCCCTGAAGGATGACAATCCATCAGGAACATTTTCCATTAATTTGTTGGCGACTGAGCAAGTATTGCATGGGGTTGGAATCTGCTATGACTTTGGTAGTTCGAAGTAGAATGTAATGGCACATTTTCTGGACTGCGAGGACAAATGCAAGGGCGATTTTCTCTTCGTGATTGTATTTCAAAGGTGGCCCTGAAAGATTTTTACTAATATAGTAAATTACATGCTCACGGTCATCATCCCCTAATTGGACAAGAACTCTTGCTACTGAGACGGCTGAGGCTGATAAGTAGAGGATATAGTTGTGGTCATAGTCAGGTGGGATAATCAATGGGGCATTGGATATTTCTGCTTTAATCTCATCAAAAGCAGTTTGGGCATGTTCATCCCATTGGAATTGGATATTGTGACATAAGAGGCAAAGGAAACCATGTGCACGAGTGGCGTAATCGGGGACAAAGATGTGTAAAAACTTAGCTTTGCCTTATAAGCTTTGCAGCTAGCGTAAATTCTGATGGGGGGGGATTTATGTGATGGCTTGGACCTTGAGGGGGTCCACAATGATTCCACATTGGGAGACGATGAACCCAAGGAGGCATCTAGCAGTGACACAGAATACGCACTTGAGGGGGTTCAAGCGGATATTGTACTGACGACACCTTTGGAAGATGATCCGTAAATCATCGATATGTTAAGTGCATTCCTTGGATCGATTAGTGAGGTCATCCAAGTATGCAAGGATGATATGGGATAGATCATGAAAAATGTATGTCACTTCCCATTGAAAAGTGGAACCAGCGTTCTTGAGGCCAAAAGGCATGACACGATATGAAAAAGTACCCCAGGAGGTAGTGAATGCGGTTTTGTATTGATCTGTTGGGTGAATCTAAATTTGGTTGTATCCAGAGAAACCATCCATGAAGGATAAAGCCTCATGGCCTGCACAATCATCGATAATTTGGTCGATAAAGGGCGTTGGAAAATTGTCTTTGGGACATGCATGATTGAGGTCATGAAAATCAATACAGACGTGAATAGTGCCTTGTTTTTTGTTAACAGGGACGGGGTTGGAGACCCATGACGTATATGCAATGGGGTATATGAACCCTATGATGCATAATTTGTCAATTTCGGCTTTGATGGCTACCGCTTTGGATGGGTGTAGTGGACGTTTCTTTTGTCATACAGGTGTGATATCAGGCCATGTGTCTATATGATGTTCGACAATAGAGGGATCAAGGCCGGGCATATTTGTGTATGACCATGAAAAAATGTCTTGGTATTCCTGGAAGAGAGATTTGTAATGTATAATTTCTTTAGGAGAGCATGTAGAGCCTATGGTGATTTCCTCTATGATTCCAGGTTTGATGGAAATATCGATTTTGACGGTGGCGGAAATGTTGGCCATGTGGCCTTCTTCAAAAGCGTCGGGGGAAGGGGTAGGGTTATTGAAACAATCTATATGCCCTGATGGGAGAAATTATTTGGTTTTGATTTTGTATATGGAGAGTGATTAGGAGGTGTAAAGGCTTCCTCTGAAAGAAAGAGCACTCTATGATGGAGCATATCCCATGGGAAATCGGGGGTAGTTAATTCCTCGAGGATGTCTTCGTCACAGTGGAACTATTGAGAATACGAGGGATACAAAAGAGTAACATTGGTGACTGTCACTGTGTGGTTGTCTTCTAGTGGTGAAGAGGTAGGGGGGGTGACGAAAGGGGGTGGTAATGGTTTTCTCGAAATAAACCAAATATCAATATACTATGGGTTGAAAATGGTAGTTGGGCGTAAAATTTCTGGGGGAAATGAACTAGAGAATTGGGGGGATTTGGGGGAAAATCCTCATATAAGCTATCCATGAACCATGGAGGAGTAGGGAGTGCCTCGGGCTCAGGAGAGAAGATATGAACGAAATTAGGGGATGGAATAGGGGAAATCTCTGGTACCTCTGGCAATGAGGTAGGTGTAGGATTCTAAATAAGGGTCATTTGGTGACGCCTATATTCAAGGATCGTAGGAAATTGGTATGTGAAATGATCCAGGGATTCACGAAGAGAGAAAGGGAATCTCATCCATTTGTTAATTGAAGTCATGACATAGTGGATGTTCGTGATAGGATTATTTGATAATGTGGATGGGGGAGACTCTTGTTGAAATCTCTGGTGTACTTTCATTAGTGTCTGTCGAAATTGAGCAGATGGCATAGGTGAATTTGGTTCACAACCTTGTGGTACCAGTGGTTGGAGACATGGTGGTAGTACTTGGTGCGTTGGGTGGCGCAACAAGCTGTGTGGTTTCTCAAGGAAGTCAGATTAAATTGCGTAACTCAGGGAGAGAGGGACATCGATTGGTGGGGTGTCCTTATTTCTTGCATAGTGCATAAGAAAATTGAACTCGGGGGGTAGTGGAGCAGTGGGCTCTCTCTTATTCCTTTTTCCCCCAGCTGTAGCATTGGTTCTTGCAAGTGGGGGTGAGGGTGGTGTGGTGGGAGTGAGGACTAGTATCTGCATTGGTATGCCTTTAGTTTGGGGAGGAAGGGATGGTTGAGGGACCATCTTAGGTGGATGTAGATACCATAATGGAATTTCCAACACCATATTGGGAAGGGTAAGCGTTGCGGCTACCTAGAAATCTTGTACACCTGGTGGGGTGTAAAAGAAGGGGATTTGAGTAATGGCTTGGGGGACTGTCTACCAAACCGAGATGTGGCCTTGGGGGAGGGTGAAATCGAGAACAGGTGTAGTTGAAGAGTTCTCAGGGGACTCCTGAGGGAGGAGCCTTGCGACTAGTGGGACGTCAGATAGTAAGTAAGCCTCTGTGGGAGGGAGGGTATCTCCAGTTTCTATTCCATTGGATGAGATGATACAAACTTGTGTTGAGGGATGTATGAGTGGCGGTTATCCATGGTATGTCCCTAGCAAGGATGGGTCTTTGAAAATTTTGGGACCCATCTTAATGAGTGGGTAGGCATCGGGATTAGTGTGGACAAAGGGTAATATGTTATCGATGTTAGAGGAAGGGTTGGGCTCATAATGTGACACTTGGTCGATGGTGACAATATTACCATTGTGGGGGAACATCATTGTGTGAAATACAAAAGAGGCCACAACCTTCATAGCATACATGTAGCTACGTCCGAAAAAGATGTTGTAATCGAGAGGAGTGTCAATAACTTCAATGTCAATGAGGATAGTCTTTCCCTCGAGTTCAACAGGGACATTTTGAAAGAGCCCTTCAGGAGAGGATGGTCATCCATCATAAGATCTTAGAGTTATGGTGGATGGTATAAGCTCAGGGGAGCCAAGTTTCTGCCATACGGTTTTGGAAATGATGCATGTGGATGCACCTTCATCAATGATGCAGCGATGAACTGTGATGTTCTGGATTTTAACTGGTATTTTGAAAGCTACCAGAGTGGGGAGATGAGGTTCCCCACTATCAAGATCAAAGGTTATGATGGAAAGTAAGGATTTCTGTTGAGTAGGATAGGTTTGAAGGACTTTTAAAACTGACATGGCAGCAGGAGATTGTGCCAATTCATCGACCAGACTATAATTGTGTGTCTCCCTAGCCTGAGGGTTGTTGACAATCTGTCGCAATGGGATGCGAGGAATGCGAAGGGGTGTTTCAGTATTAGGGCATGGAATCATCAAAGGTGGTCTAGTTGTGACTGGAGATGCTTATGAGGTAGTGGGAGAAGAGTCAAGGGATGCATTGTATTGATGACTATGCATTTGTAGAAGAAATTCTTCCTCACTAGTGAGGAGGATAGTGCGATTTGCAAGAGTGTCCAGGTTTGGATATTGTCCCATCTGTGGTGGGGTAGGATGCATCTCCTATTGGGTGTTCATCACTCCTTGGTGTGGAATGAGGTTTTTCGACAAGACTGGGGTGGTTTCTGAACATATTATTGTGGGGCCTGCTGAGGGGCAGGTGGTTCTGGGGGACGTGGTCCATTTCTAGATTCTTCCATCCGTTTAAAATTAGAAATTTGAGGGAAATGGTGAGTATAATGGCCATACTCACTGCAAAGGGCACAAGGGAAGTTTTTCCAAAGATTTTTGTTATTCTTCCCTTGGCGTTTGTTATTATTGCCCCCTTGGGGGTTCTGGTCCCTTGATTCTAGTTTCCCCCAGTAGGTTGGTTCTATTGGGAGTAATTCCCTCTTGGTCCTAGAATATTACTGTTTTGTTTTTTTCCTTTCTCCATGGCATTATTCGACTGATGGGTCAGATTTTTCGTATTCAGTTGTTCAAAATTTTGATATTGTTGAATGGCAGAGGGATGAACAAAATTAACCCCAGCGTGTGGGTGTCCTTGTGGTGGAGCCATGGGTTGTGGAGGGCCAGGAAATGGAAAGTATGGATTATTTTGTCGCAATGATCCGTAGGGTACATAGGAAGGCGTAGTGATTTCACTAGTGCTTAGGGTGTAAGCTGAGGTAGAGGGGGTACCGAAAATTGGTTGGATAGTTGAGCGCATTGTGGGTGTCGACGGGGGTCCATTTATGGGTGAAGGAAGAGAAACAGGGTATGGTTGTTGATAAGGTGGAGGAGGATAATAAGGGCGTCCTCCATATAACGGTGAATATTGCGGTGGTCCATACATAGGTGGTTGTTGGGGGTGTGGATTGTGGTGTGTTGTGGTACCAATCAATCCATCCACTGAGTGAGACATCCCAGGTTTATCCTGGCCGAATGGTAGGGGTCTCGGGGTGTCAGGCAATACCATATATAAGTATCCTGACTATGAATAAATAAGTTTGAATTGTTGAGCCTTGCTGATGGCTTCCTCTTCAGACTGGGGGAAGGTGGTGGCCACATCCTTGGCAAGGAGGGAAATAAGTGATTTGAGAAACCAATTGAGGCATTGTTTCTTAGCAGCTTCAACTTTTCATAGACTATGTCGTCGATGCCATTCGTGAATGTGGTCAGTGATGTGTGTGGCGGAGGTTTGTTTAAGCTCTGAGATCATTTTGAGACCATTGTCATGACGTATTGGTAGTTGAAAGAAGGTCAAAAATGCTTTGGCCAAAGATTCAAAGGTCACATGGGACCCATATTTTTCTTCTACATACCACTTGGGGTATGGGCCAGTGAGCATGCATTGGAATAAACTCAATTGGATGGAGTCTTCCATGATTTTGTTTGAAGAGAACCATAAGTGGAAGGTCATGATATGGTTGGCTGGGTCGTCTCCTCCTTTTCCTTCAAACTTGGGGATGTCTGAAGGTAGTTTGGTATGCATTGTAGGCCATGTGGGGTCATGCAATATAGGATCATTGGTGAGCTTAGTTAGATCCAGTATGTTGAGGGAATCCAAGTATGGCATCTGGGGTGGTGGTGGAGGATTAGTTACAGCCATGGTGTGAATATTTTGTGTACCTGACCCATGAAGGGGGCTAGGTGGGGTTGTACTTCCTCCTTGGGAAGAAGTATGCCCCTGCTTCCTTGCAAAGGAGATCTAGTGGATGGTTGACCTTGGGAAGTGGACCCAAGTAAAGTGGAACCAAGCAAAGCTAATCCCAAGATAGTATCATTCACAGGGGTGTGAGATGGTGGGGTTGATGAGTTGGAAAGACTAGGAACTCCCCCTAGAATAGGAGGGAGATTTAGCAAGTGTCTCGAATGGCAGGGATTCTATGGGTACCCTATAATGTCTGACTAGAAAAATGGATGTGTGCAAATGGTGATGATAACAATAGATGAAAAAGAGCCTTTGTTTTACTTGGAACTTCACAATATATTTCACAATCGTTTGTAATCACAAAAACATCATACATAAGTTAAAAATAAGCATATATGTGGGTAGGTGGATTTTTTTATGCATGGGAGAAAAAAGAAAATAAATGCTTGTGTCCTAAAAGGATGTAATGTCCTTCCTCTCAAATAGCACTGGACCTTCCAATAGCACTCAACAATGGGGTTTGAAGCCACTAGAAGAGGAACTAGTGAAGGATGAAATAATCAATTATAATGAGGGGTAGAGGGTGCATATCCCAAAAGAGCTGGCTATATTTCCCAATAGCTACACAAAATCCGATCAAGGTGCAATTGCAGCCCAGAATTTCCACCTGGGTAGATGTCCTAAAATTTGGTCACTAGGTACCTCAGTCAAAGTGCGTCATTTAGATTTTCAGCCTCAGAAATGGGTCATGGGATGGATCTCATCCAAGAGGTGGTTTCCTCAATGGGGGATGCATAGAGCAACCGAACCTTGGCCTTTGACCCTTCACGGGTATCTCCCTGCCTTATGGTGTTAGGAACACTTGACTTGGAGGATTTAAATATCCCTATTTTGACAACTTCTATTGTTTGAAGATGTGAGAACCAGATAATGGGGATTTATTTGGATGTCTATCCCCAAGATCCTACTTAGACTAAAAAATTTCTTTTGGCACCTCATATGGAGGAAAACTTAGTGATTTTTTATAAAAAAAATTAGATGTGGTTGTTTGAGAGATTGGGGGTGTGAACCAATCTCGTTGAAATTAAGCGGGAGTGGATAGTCTCATCAAGAAAAGGGTGGGGTGTTTCGGAATCCCTTTGGAGGAAACCTGCTTCAACCTCCATGATTTTGGATGAAACTATGTGAGTGAGTAGTCACTTTGTGTGTGAGCAAGTGAAAGTGTGCCTAAAATTTTAATAAGTTAGGTGTCACCTTGCTGCATGTGGACTTCGTGTGGTCTTTACAAATCTTGATTACCTAATTTACTAAATTCCATTGATACAACCTTGTATAATTTTAAAGTCACTAGAGAAATACCATGTGGACATATGGGTCCTTACCAATCCTTTAACTCCCTAGTGTGATTTGATCTAAGAAAGCTTCAAAAGACTATCCTAGATTGTGGACATGTGGGCATGTATGGGCCCATTTCAAAACCTTTAAACTCTCCTAGTGATGTAATCTAAGAAATTAAATTCAAAACTATCCTATATTTGTAGCATGTGGGCATGTATGGGCCCTTGCAAATTTAATATGTGTTTAAAAAAGAAACTAAGAGGAGTCTCGAGGGGGTTGTTTTCATATCCTAAAGATTTTGTTTTTAAGGGGGATGAAATATTTCCTCAATCATTTTTCTTACTCTCAAGATCGCTCTATGGCATGAGAGAAGAGCATACTCAATGATTGACATTCAATTTCTGGTCCCAATGCAAGTGGTTATATATGTGATATAGAATGATTCCAACTTAACCTTAAACAAAATAATCCATCCATGTGGCAAAATGAAAGCAAAAAGAGGATAAATATGAATTTTAACCCCCTAAGTGTCTATGTTTTGACTAACCCTTCATGTGCAGAGGGAATCTAAGTGCGGTGCATATTACAATTAACATAGAATCAAGTTTAAGAAGGTTATGTACCTTCAACAGATCACAAAAACCCTTACAATGTGTGAATTTCTGGACAGATGTGCGGGTCGTAGAGTAGACAGAGGCGCATGTGGCACCAATGCTCAAATCAGAAATGACCTATTGACACAAGTGTGTAGAATGAGCTGAGAAACATAGTGATTTTGGCACACATGCTCGGAAGATGTGCCTGTGGGTTAAAAAACCCACACACTTTTTGTTACATGACCGGGAAGAAACTTTCGGATGAAAATCTCTCAACTCAGCTCCGAATTTATCTTTTTATAGGAAGGCATGGGCTGGTTATGGTTCCTACAAGTTAAATAAACCAAAAAGAAATGTTCAAACAACCCAAATGGGGAGGAAATTGATACCTATCCCCAGTGGAGTCTCCAATCTATTGTATCCTTTTCATCACCTAAATTAGCAAAAGAGGGACACTTACAAGTCCATTTGGGTTAGCTAGACAGGACAGAAGTGAGTGAAAAAGTTAGAAACATCAAGCACAATAAGAAAGTAAACAATTAATATAATAACAATTAAAGAAACTAAACTAATGTGCATAAGGGAAATAGAACAAAAGAAAGACCGATATTCATGACACCAATGGATAGATTGTATTAGTGGGCAAACACCAAAGAGAAAGGGAGGCTTATGGGTCCCCTCTTCCTCCAAGGGAGGGTTGTTGAACCCCAATGATTGAGCTCTTCTTACAAATAACAAACTAAAAGGAAATGGTGAAGAAATCCAAAGCTCATTCACTCAAGAGGTGATGTGAATATGCCTATATGCTCTGTGGAACAGGGGAATACCTAGGGTTCAACGCTCAAGAGCCCACCAACAAAGCCCTAACTACTGGCCCTTTCAACAACACCTACGAAGCAGATGAAGTCTCACCCGAGGTAGAGGAAGGGGTGGTTGCAGGACTCAGATGTCTGCAACCTTAGCTGGGACACAGATCTGTGATTATCTTACTTACAATGAACTTAGCATCATTTATTTCCTAACATACATTCTGTTGTAGGAAAATCTGCCTGCAGACAAGTAGATCGACCTCTAAGGCTTGACCTTAACCCTAGACAGAAAAGTGCTTATCATGGACACTGAATTTCTTTCGAATCTATCTAA
>JZKD02S2430873.1:691738-706781 GCA_000966675.3 Picea glauca
AGTGACCTACTTAGTTGTCTCCACCACTCCAAGCATAGCTCTCAGTTCTAAAAAATTCTTTTCAGTGAAGGACTTGGTGAAGATGTCTGCAACCTACTACTCTGTGGGGCAGTACTGCAGTGAAATGACTCTGTCATGGATCAGCTCGCGGATGTAATGCATATGAATCTCGATGTGCTTGGTCCTATACCTCTGAAATGGATCAATTGATATCTTAATGGACCCCTGATTGTCACAAAATATGACAATAATAAGTTGATACTGAATACCAAACTCGGAGAGAATCCCCCACAACCAAACACCCTGTGTAGCTACATTCACTGCACCTCTATACTCTGCCTTTGTTGTAGATAAAGAAATCATGGATTGCTTCTTGCTAGACCAATAGAATGGCCCTAAACCAAAGCTGAAAACATAACCATAGGTGGACTTGCAGTCTATACCATCGTCATACCAATCAGAATCCGTGTACCCAATTAGTGAAAGTGGGCAATCTGCAGCATAAAAGATACCAAAACTGGGAGTACCTTTCACATATCTAAGGATTCTCTTTGCAACTTTCCAGTGAAGCTCATGAGGCTCCTGCATATATCTGGAAAAAACTCCTACTACAAAAGAGATATCAGGTTGGGTGTGAGTTAGATACAACAAACTCCCAACCAACTGTCGATACAGTGTACTGTCCACCAAAGGTGTAGTACCTACATCCTCAAATTTGACCCCTGAAAGGAAGGGAGATGTTGTTGGCTTGAATTTTGTCATCTGAAAGAAGATAAGTAGATATGATGCATACTTAGACTGTTCCATCTTGATCCTTGAAGTATACTGAGAAACTTCAAGACCAAGAAAGTAGTGTAACAGTCCCAAATCTGTCATGGAAAATCGATCGTGCAATGTTGATTTTGCTGAATCAATAGCTGAAGTAAGGTTCCCTGTCATCAGTAATTCATATACATAAAGTAATATCAAAAAGAGGGAATCATCATGTTTCAGAAAATAAACATTCGGATCAGATTTGCATCGAATGAATCCAATAGAAAGCAGGAAAGAATCCATCTTTGCATACCAGGCTCTGGGAGCCTGTTTTAGGCCATACAAAGATTTATTTAATTTGCAAATGAGGGAAGAGTTCTAAATGTATCCCTATGGATGCTCCATATATATCTCCTCCTTGATATCTCAATGAATAAATGCACTCTTCACATCCATGTGGTGAACTTCTCATCTGGGAGAAGCGGCAATGGCCAAAACTAGTCGAATGGAGTCCATTTTTGTAACAAGTGCAAATGTCTCTGTGTAGTCTATGCCATGTACCTATGAGTATCATTTTGCAACAAGTCAATATTTGTACTTACTGATCTCACCATCTGCAGAAATATTTGTTCGATATATCCATTGGCATCGAACAAGCTTTCTTCCTTTCGGAAGTGGAACCAAGTCCCATGTGTTGTTGTCCATAAGAGCGGAGTACTCTTCATCCATGGCAGCCTCCTAGAGTGGGTTTCCAGCAGCCTCAGAGTGTGAATTTGGATATGAACCAAGTGACATATAGAAATTTATGGTCAGAAAAGGTTCTATGGCATCCAGGGCTTGAGGAGCCCCAAAAACCTGTGACCTAATTCTTCTTGTATCCGCAGGATCACCGACTAGTTCACCCGCATCTTGCAGGGTTTTCTCTACCCAAGTTGGAAACTGAGTTGGAGCAGCTGTGACCTGCTCCTCATCCTCTATATCAGACCCAAAATTCTACTCTAATGGCTTCTCTGAATTTTTCGAAGAAGTTTCTGACTCCTCCTCATCAGTGACAACAAGCAGTTCCTCGGCAGGGTCTTTTGAAAAATCATGCAGTGATTCTTCTTCAAACTTAACACTTCGAGCTAGAATCAACGTTTCAGTGTGAGAGTCCAGAAATCTATATATTTTGACACCTTCAGGATATCCAACAAATATTCATTCAACACTTTGAGGCTCCAATGCCTTCCTCTTATCTGTCGGAATGTGAGCCCATGCTCGTGAACCAAAAATATGAAAGTGCGGCACTTTCGATTTCTTACCGGTCCAACATTTAAAAGGAGTGGTGACTTTGAGTGATTTGTGACAAACTCAATTATGAATGTATGATTCACAATTAATAGCTTCATTCCATAGCTTGGGAGCTAATGATTTCGACTGTAGCATACAATTGGCCATCTCTTTTAAGGACCGTTTTTTCCTCTCCGCAACATCGTTCTGTTGTGGTGTATATGGCACTATGTGTTGTAGTTGTATACCTACATCAATAAAAAGTTGTTGCACATATTTGTTGACATACTCCCCCCCATTATCAGTATAGATTATCTTAATCTTACACCCAGACTCATTCTCAGCAAGTGCTTTAAATTCTATAAGGCATTCAAATACTTTCGATTTTAATTTCAAAAAAAATACCCAAGTAAAGCGAGAGAAATCATCTATGAAGGTGAGTACATATCAAGCCTTACTGATTGAAGGATGTGGGAGTGGGCCCATGATGTCACTATGAATCATCCCAAGAGGTGAAGAAGCTCTCTGTGCCTTCCCTTTGTCAAACTTTTTCTCTGGATGGTTGCCAAGAATGCATCCTTAACATACATTGCTTGTGAATTTAATAGCTAGCAATCCTTCTACCATGTTTTCCTTGTTGGCTTGATGAAAGTATTTATAGTTTAGATGGCCAAATATTTCATTCCATAACCTGATGATATCATTATATTGTGACAGAAATATAGTGCTAATATATTTAGGAACAAAGTGGGAGAAGAAATACAAACGAGAACCGTGATCTGCAATTCCATGTGCAAGCTGTGAGCCTGTGGAAATGTCGGTAATCATTGTGGATTCAAGAGTGAAATCCACCTTCCTTTCAGAGCCGGAATGAGTGATCTGATATATCAAGAGAATATTTGCAGACAATGAGGGAACATGAAGCACATTTGTGAAGCATCCCCCTTCAAGATCAACAATTCCTTCTCCACACACCTTTGCGGGTGTGGCATCTCCCAAGTAAATTGGGGATCTGGTGCTTTCTTCGATGGAGGAAAATTCATCTTTTGATGCAGCCATATGGTTCGATGCACCTGAATCAAGGATCCAATATGATGGAGTGGATTTGAAATCCATTAAAGCATGACCATCTCATGCTCTCCCTCCCATTCTGTTATCATCTTTCTTCTTTGCATTTTCGGGCACCGCGAGATTGTGTTGCTGCAATTGCTTAGCCATCTCATCGATAATCTTCCTCATGCAATTTTCTTCAGGATGAAAACCTTTGGAACAGTAGTTGCAAAGTGTTCTTTCCTTATTCTTCTTACCCTTAGGCTCAAAATATTTATCTGAAGATTGCGCGGATCTCTCCTTCTTCGATTTAGGAAATTTACCCATTCCTTTTTTATTGTCTTTTCCACTGCTCTTTGGAGCATTAGTAGCCGCAAGTGCTTGGTTCTTGGAATGATTGATGGCACCCATTTGGACTAACTTATATTTCTCTTGATTCAATTCTACAATGAAATCATTCAATGGAGGCATTTTCCATTTTTCCTGAGTCAATTTAGATGCTTGAAAAGACGACACAAATACAGAATATTTAAGGCCTAATTTCGAGAGAATTGAAAGGATGATTTGTTCTTCTTCTTTCGTGATGCTACATGCATTAAGTTCAATGAGGAGGGATTTGAACTTGGTGAATAATTCTTGTAGGTTGTTGAAATGAATTGGACTTAGGGATATGAGTTCACTCTCCAGTTGATGCACTCTCATTGCATCCTGCTTTCCAAATAGTCCTTCCAATGTGGTCTAGACCACATCGGGAGTAGTGGCTCTATTGGCATGAAAGAGGAGATATCTGGAAATTGATAGGCATATCATCCCAATTGCTTCATCTAATTTATTGAAATACTTTATCTTCTCTGCTGCAATAGTCGGTTCTTTCTCCATCCCATTGTTACCCAGTAAAGCCCTTTTCTTCGGAGGAGCAGAGAGATCTCTGTCTCCCATTCGAAGTAATTGAAAGGATTTAGAATGAGTTTTGTGGGATAAGAGAGATGATCCATTGTTGCTTGTTTCACCTCCTGATGATCTATACCTGCAAATAAAACCATGTACAATCCACTAGATTCAATCTAGCTCTGATACCATGTAGAATTCCTGCAGAAACCCTGATAGATCTATAAGTCTAAGCTATGTATAAACTAATGTAAGTTAGGGTTATGCTCCAACATAGATCTGACCTCTCTTCTTCAGATCTGACCTTTCTTTCTTGTCACAAAGCTTCACATCTCAAACAGAACACTGCGCACTAGGGCAACAGATCTACACATAGAGCTTATTTCGTACAAAGCTTATTCTTCTTCAATTCCCAACAATCACAGTTCCAGGTCCCGGAAACGGAACCATTTGTTGGCACAAGGGAAGACCCAGGGTTCAATTCTCAAGAGCGCACCAAAAAATCCCTAACTACTGGCCCTTTCGGCAACACCTACAAAGAAGATGAATTCTCACCCGAGGTAGAGACAGGGGTGGTTGTAGGACTCAGGTGTCTGCAACCTTAGCTAGGACACATATATGTGATTATCTTTCTTACAACACACTTAGCATCAGTTATTTCCTAACATACATTCATTAATACACTTTGCAGAAAGCACAGAGCATCACAGTAATTACTTAGATATAGCACTTAGCAATGATAAATAGGTTATACTCAATAGATTAAGAACTTAGCATCTTATGTATCATATCTATCATACATTCATATCTCATAATCACAAAGCATCAATAGATCTATATAAACATATCAGAGCACTTATCAAGAGAGAGACAAACACATCAGTACAATACACAGAGTTACCGTGGTTCACCCCCACCCTTGGGCTACGTCCACAAAGTCTTATTTATATTGTCTTGGTCAAGAAGTTACAACAAGGAGCTTCAATGACCCTTACTTGACATGGGACAAAGTATCTACACAGCTTGTTAGATCCCTCTTGCTTGCACTTAGAACAAAGCCTTCTATAGTCTCTCACAGAGACTTGCACTTAGCTCCGCAAGTCTTACACAAAATGCACAAAGCCTTACGATACTTAATCACATAGATCTCGCTACTATCACTAAGCCTTCAAGATCCTACCCCACATAGGATAAGAGATATGTGTAGCTCGCTAGATCCTCTTTCCCCAGGTAGATCCAAGCACTAAACCTTCTCACACTCTGTGCACTCAACACTTATTACAGCATGCACAAAGCTCTTACAGTCACACAGACTTCTTATCACATAGATCCAACTTATGCACTAAGCCTATTGACTAGATAGGGCCTATTTTCTTACATGGCCTAGACCTCTATTTATACATAGAAAAAGGCCTAAACAAGGGCTGATATCCCTTTCCCGTTACAATATTCCCAAAAAAACCCAAAAAGGTTCCACAAAAGGTGGCGAGATCCCGTGATCTCTGCTTCGCTATGCACTCCGTCTTTGACAAGAAGTCGAAGTACCAAACGGTCAACTATGACCAAGTATTCCTCAAAACTTGGTTGAGGGACAACATGCTCCAATGAGGAAATAGGTTCCTTGCAAGAGAATAGAGGCAGCATAACAATACAAATAGATTCTTGGAAATATAGTGCACCCATGGCCTCTTTTTATAACAAATATTTGAGGCTTTATCCAACCAGTCTTTACTGTGAACAAGGGGCCCTTTAGGGCACCTCTAGGTCTTTGACCAACCCCCCACTCAGATTCAACATGGATTTGGGGGTCAAATCGACTTGGGAGATGAACCAGAAGTGGGTGGGAGGCCAACCAGAATCATTAATGCACCATTCTGAATTGTGTGTGGCTTTTTTCGTCCACAGTCGCGCATGGGGCACATGTGCGCTTTTCTGAAATTGTCGATTATCACATGTGCGTGCGCTTCCTTTTCATTATGAGTGCATGCTGATTTTATAACTGGTTGTATAGTTTTGGGCCCTTTAGAAATGCATTTTTTGGGCCATGGATGAACTAATAGGTGTTTGGAGATGCTAGATTCCTGTAACCATTTGCGGACGAATTTTTAGTGATAACAGGGGCGATAGTTTTAGAGGGATTTTTTTGGAAGATTTTTAAACCTGAACCTGGGTCAACTTATGACAGTAAGGTAATATGAAAGTAGATAACTAATAAATTATAATAGAAACCAACAAATGGTTTTGTTTTCGATTGGAAAAGGATGGGATTGAGTGAATGAGATCTATTGAAGAAGCGTCAAAAGAATGCCATATCTGATGAAAAGATGTTAATAGAATGAGAATATAAAAGGGGATGTTGATACCATGGAACCCAATGAAGGAAGAGATACAGAGATGGCTAAAAACAAGGGAGCTAGATTTTGTGCAGAAATATAACATAAACTTGAAGTTAACATCGCACAAATATCTGGACAAGTACGTATTCAACGACTTGCATGAAGTATTTTTATGTGATTTCCCTCATGTGTTGAAGGAGTGGATATTAAGGTTGAAAGACAACCATCCTACAAATCGGATCAGAAAACTAGAGTGTAATCCTGTAGAGATCACACAGTTACAACAAGTCGACAATAAATTTACGCATGCAATAGATTTCTGGTTAGATAACATTGTTGCAGGATTTATCATAGAATTTGCAGTAGATATGGTGAATTATTACAGTGAAGCAGAGAAAGAGTTCTTGAAGGGACCTCGAGCTAGGTATATCGGATCGCTATATACTTCCATTAATATATTACTATATAACAAAGGTATAATGACAATGGCCTCATACAACTAAACTTCTCTACATGCATGGGGGAAGGGGGGAAGCATTGACAGGAGAAGGAGAAATGGAGGGAGAAATGGATAAAGGAAAGAAGGAGGAGGCCTTGGACCCAATCATGATGATGGAAGACCAAATCAAGCAAATCATGGAAAAAACTAGAAGAACATGCAGTGGAGTACCCTACCAATATAATATGAACACCAAGAAGAGAGCCATAGCCGTGAGGGAGGGCTTGGCAAGTGATGAAGAAGAGGTAGAGGATCTTCAAGATGTGGAGCATATTGAGGAAATAATACATGTGACATATGAAAGGAATATGATAGTTCCAAGAGAAGGAATAGAAGGAAGCAGTCCTATCCATATCAGTGTCAGTGTGGAACCCATAAACCCATGTGCGACTAATACACCAATAAGAACACCACCATTTAGAAAACTGAATTTTGGGAGAGGGAAGACAACATGAAGTACATCTACACAGGGAACAACAACTAGGGGATCTAGTTCAAGAAGCATTAGTCAAGTATCTACACCACGCGGAGGTAGTAGTTCAGCATTCAGGATGGTAGGACATGATCCCACCATCAGGTTACCAAAATTCAAAGCAGAGGTGTCAGAGGACCTTGAGAAGCACTTGTTCATTTGTGAAAAGATCTAGGAATAAAAACAGATCATATATGAGGACATTAAACTTGCACAGTTAGCCATCATGCTAAGAGATCATGCATTGGATTGGTACATGAGATTAGCTACAAACAGCCCATCGGGGACAACCAAAACGATTGGAGATATCAACAAGCTATTGATAAATGAATTCTATAAGCCTAGATCAGAGGATCAATACATGAACGATATGATAGATATTAGATAGAAAACAATAGAATCTGTGTGGGATATTGACCATAGATTCAAATGATTGAAGGGAAACCTAAAGTATGTCATGAAAGATATGCAACATAGGCATATGTTTGTCAATTCATTGCTCCCACACTTCAAATACCCCTTGCGACAACAAAAGTTTAAGACCTAGGCAGAGGCTTTGCAGGAAACCCTACAATTGGAAGAGAACCAATATCAGAAGACAGATCAAGCCATAGAGGAGATGAAGGAGGATTTGAAGAACTTAACATTTCAGCTAAACCAGAACAGGGGTAAGGACAAAAGAGAAGTCCTTTGGTGTACCACATGTAGGACAGAAGGACACCATAAGAATGAATGCCCAACATTCGCACAGTACATGGAAATAGGATCGCCAAACCCTTTTCCAAAAGGAGGACTATGGTGTGAAATATGTAAGAAATAGGGGCATGATCCATATCACTCTCCAATGATGCAAAAATACCAGATAGTACCTAAGAGTTCATATTGCAACTTTTGCAATTCAGTAGGCCATGATGACAAAGATTGTAGGACCATGGACCTGATGAGGGAAAGAACATCAGATGCTTACAGGGTGTAGGAAGAAATGATGACCGAGAAATATGCACCAGAGTTTAACCAAGCACAAGCCCCATATAACACTGCCCAACAACAATATAACATTGTGCAGCCCCAATACAATATCGCATAGCCACACTATAATCTCGCGCAGTATAACCAGGCTCCCCAGTACAACATACTACGAGGAGATTGAGCTGGCTACATAGGTGGAGGAAGAGGAATAGGAGGATTTGGAAAAGGCAGAGGACCAGTGGTATGCCACAACTTTCAAAAACCAGGACACTATGCAATATAATGTCCACTTCCACCTATGACATGTATGTATTGTCATGCATCAGATCATGACACAGAAGATTTCCCACACTATTGGGGAAGATCCAAAAAAAGAGAAATCAAAACAATCAGAATCTTTAGTGGATTTCGGAAGAATCAAGGGATGATGGAATAAATATCAACAAAGCTACACGTGGAGGATATAATATAGGAAATGACACAGTAATACAAAATCCAACACAACACCAATGGGTGAAAAATAATGTTGAACTACATAAGCAGTTTGATGAGCATAATGAAAAGGAAATATTCAAGAAGGCCATACAAGAAATTTTGAAGCCAGACATTACATCGACATCAACTACACAACATACTCAGGAAGTACCAACGTACGATATGCCTCCATCGATGGATCACACTAATGAAGCACAACCCCTAGGACAAGTAATTATGATTAAGGATTTTATGAAATCCTATGTTAAACTACTAAATGATCCATCATTTGTTAAAGTGTTAAAAAATGTGTTAGAAAGATGTAGCAAAGAGGTAGAGGGAAATCTAGAACAGAGAATAGTTAATCATCTACATACAAGGAGGAGAACAAGCAGAGAATTCAAACTAAACGTCGACATTGGAGAGTTCAACATGGGAGATATTATACTGGATTTAGGATCTGAAGTAAATATGTTACCCAAGGATACATGGAAATGTATGGGAGATCCCACATTAGTATATTCACCTATTCATCTGAAACTAGCAAATCAACATAGAGTTCTACCAATTGGAAGGCTAAAGGGGGTGACAGTAGATCTGGATGGAGTGTGCACTAAAGCCGATTTTGAAGTGATAGAGACAGTGGATGGAACAACACCTTATTCGACATTGCTTGGCTTAGATTGAGAGTTTGGAAATCATGCCATAATAAACTTAAAGACAAGGAATATGACATTCGATTCAGGGGAATACAGAGTCATTGCGCCATTAGATCCATCAGAAGGGGAAAGGTTTGTAGAACCCACTTGTTTAGACCTGGAGGAAATTAACTAGTTGTATAGAACCATCGCATGAGAAGAATATTATGTGAATCCAACTACAGATGGGGTACTTAGTTGGAGAAGTATCATGTCATGCGCGTTAGACTTAGAACAGGGTTGGAGAATTGGAAGCAGAGGTTACACGAAGTCTCCACAAGAATATGCGCAAGAATAGACCGCACAGTAAGATGAGTAGGTAAAGAGATAAGAGAACCTCCTAGCTTCCATGGGGTGACTTAATTAGAAGTTTTCTTAACAAGATATGAATATGAAGTGTTATAAAATAAGAGGCTCTTATCTCTAGATATAGAACTCAAGGAAACACTTGCAATATGGTGGGGTGCACACAAAGAGATAGTCAAGGACTAGTACCAATGTAAGCGGTTACTGCGCATCATATTTGGCACAAAACAGGGAAACAACCAATTGCTGAGATATGATGGACAAGGGACACCAACAGAACACTTGGAGAAGTGTAGAACACTATGGATAATGACACCACCAAAGGAATGGCCTCATTACTTTATTCACACATTAGAAGGGATTCCAGCAAACTGGTATATAGACCAGGAATTGTGTAGAGGAACTACAGATTGGATAGTATTACAACGGAATTTTATAGTCACTTTCTCATTTGAACATGAGAACCCAAACATAGACTCAACACTCAAACAAATAATAGGGGTGATATTCATTAAGGAACCAAAAGTTGAACTTATGATAGAAGTTCAACAACAGAATAGATAGACAATAAAAGAACTATTGTCATGCTACCATGTGCAAGAAGAAGCATCAGATGAAGATGACTGGCACAACATTCAGATAATAGAAGTTGAAGGTGAAAAAGAGGTGGAAGCTACACCTCTGTAATAAGAAGTATTTGTTGTGTCAATCAAGGTGATGAAAGTCGACATTGAGACAACTGAGAATCCCAAAATGGCCATCATTGGAGACTACTGGGATGAGCAAATAGTAGAAAGCATAATAGAGTTACTGCGCGAGTATAATGACATGTTCCCAACAATGTTCATGGAAATGAAATTCATAGCAGGAGAGCTAGGTGAAATGAATATACCTCTCATACATGAGGAAATATCGATGAGACAGAGACCCTATAGACTAAACCCAATATATAAGCAAAAAGTGAAAGCAAAAATTGACAGGATGTTGGAGGTTGGAGTCATAGAACTAGTGGAGGAATATAAATGGGTAAGCCCTATGGTAGTTCAGTGGAAGAAGTGGGGAGGGATAAGTATATGTTTCGACCTGAGGAAGTTGATTGATTCTTTCCTACATGACCGTTTCCCTACCCCTTTCACAGATGAACTGTTGGAGAATGTAGGAGGCCAGGAAGCTTATTTATTCATCGATGGATTATCAGGATAGCATTAGATCAACATAACCCCAGAAGACAGGTACAACACCACTTTTCCATAGAATGGGGGTCCTACCAATACAGAGTCATGCCTTTTGGACTGAAGAATGCACCAGCAATATTTTCTAGAGTATTCATAGTTGCATTCAAAGAATTCATCCACCAGTTTCTAGAGGTATATATAGATGATTGGAGAGTCTACAGTTTGTTGAAATACCATGTAGAGTTGTTGAGACTGATGTTAGAAAGATGCAAGATGTGTCAAATATCACTAAACATCAAGAAGTGCATCTTTGGAACACCTTTTGGGATACTATTGGTCCATATAGTGTGAAAACAAGGCTTGGTAGTAGATCCTACCAAGATTAAAGTAATTTTTAATCTACCACCACCAAAATTAGTACGTCAGTTAAGAGAAAAATTGGGACACATAGGATACTATAGGAAATTCATAAAAGTGTATGCGCAGATCACTGCGCTAATGGAGAAACTGTTGAGAAAAGATAACAAGTTTCAATGGAATGAGGACTGCTAGCGAGGATTAGACACTCTAAAAGAGAAGATGGTAATCGCACCAATACTAGTATTCTTGGATTGGGAAAAGACATTTCATGTGCATGTATATGCATCAGCTATTTTGGTGTAGCCAGAAACAAGGGAATTGGACCATCCTATAGAATTTGCTAGCAGAAAACTGTCAAAGTCAAAGAAGAATTAAAATACCATAGAAAGAGAAGGCCTAGCTATGGTATATGAAATTCAGAAGTTCAGACATTACTTACTGGGCAAACATTTCAATATTTTTACAGATCATTCAACTCTCAAATACCTAGTCAACAAGCTAATGTTGGGGGGGGAGAATTTGTAGATGGTTACTGTTGTTCCAAGATTTTGACTTTGAAGTGATAGTCAAACCAAGGAAGTTGAATGTAGGACCTGGTCACCTATCAAGGATCACCAATGGAGAGGAACCTACAAATCCATAGGAAAACTTCCCTGATGCATAGTTATTTTTAGTCCAAGTAGCTGATGAGTATTTTTCTGACATCATTCAATACTTGAGTATAGGGACTGCACCACAAGAATTTAACACTGCACAAAAGAAAAATATGGTAGTCAGAGTTGCAAACTATCAATTGATTGCAGGACACTTATACAAGATGGGTGCAGACATCATCTTGAGAATATGTGTACTAGAACATGAAAAACCCAGGATTTTAGCAGAGGCCCATGAGGGAATAGCAGGAGGACATTATGTAGGAAAAGATACTGCAAAAAAAGGTATTGCGTGTAGGACTATGGTGGTCGACTATTCAAAAACATTAAAAGGGCTACTGCCAGAGATGTGATGTATTTTAGAGGGTTGGTAAACCTAATAGATGGGATGAGATGCCCCTAAGGCCACAAGTAACCTTGAAGGTATTCGAAAAATGGGAAATAGACTTTGTGGGACCAATTAACCCACCAACAAAGAGGTTAGGAGAAAGGTATATTATTACTGTGACATAGTACTTAAAAAGATGGGTAGAAGCAACACCAGTAAAATATTGCAGCGCAAAGACAACAACACACTTCTTGTTTGAGAAAGTGATCACTAGATTTGTATGCCCAAGGATTTTGATGAGTGACCAAGGCACTCACTTCATTAACATCACTATTAAGGATATGACTAAGGAGTTTGAAGTCTATCATGAAACGAGTACACCATATAATCCTCAAGGAAATGGAAGAGTGGAATCCTTTAATAAGATCCTAGAGAATGCATTGACAAAGATATGCAATCTCAACAGTGTTGTTGGGAAAAATACCCTACAGACTAGCAAACTAGGGTCAGACTTGCATGCAGATTTCAACCGTAAAGAAATTACTTTTAACCTACCACCCAAAACTTAAACCCCTCTTTCACAATACATGCATGGAAAGGAACTACTAACCTTTTGACTAATGTTTGGTGTAGATCCTCCGTTGTGCTTTGCTCGCTTACTTGCGCTGCTCCTTCCAAAGATAATCCTGCAATCAAGACAAACCACTACACATGCATGCTACTTTTCTACTTGAGGGTTAGAAATTAAGCATAAATTAAATAAATCATAGATAACTCATGCATTGGGACGGGAAAAGTATTCTTTTATTATTTTCAAAATGAATCAACTTACAATCAAAGTCGAGACCGACCACTGCTCCTTGATCCTGATCCTGGGCTCCTCCTCTTCTTTTGTCCTCCAACTGCTTTGCATTAATTATCCTTTGGCTTGAGGATAGGCTAAAGGTTTGGGACAATGGATTTGGCAAATGGGCAGAGTTCCTTCGCTATAATTTTCCTCCTCCAAATGGTACCCCTACCCCTTCTTTTATAGGCTAGAAGGAGCTAGGGTTTTGGACGAACTCTCGGCCATGCATGGCCGAGAGTTTCAGTTAACTGACCCATAGCTTTTTTTCCCATAGGCAACTTTCCTATTTTTGTGTTTTGTTAGGTACACACGAGTTGTAATAGGCCTGCTAGAGTGTACACGCGTGCAATAGTGGGTTAGGGCGCGTGGGCCTTGACCCAAGAGGATTTTCAAGAGTTTGTTCAGCATAGTTTTGGAAAGGAAGGGATATGAGTTGGCCTGATGCCAAGTAAGCATGTGTGGTGCAATTTAGGGTTATAAAATATGCCCCCTAATGTGTGAGGTCAGAAGAGCATCTGATAGCCGAAATACATTACCAATATTTTACCAATCTGTACTGATATGTTGAATGACTGAGCCCAAGAATCAGGAACCAGGAGGTGCCATCTACAAAACAAAAAATGTCTCACCGAGGCGGGCATACCCATGCTCGGGATAAAATAGAACCATGTCTACCAATCAAATACACTGTAGATCCATGTCAAATAACTATAAAGATTAGCTGCGAATAATACACAGCAGAGCTACATCTCGAAATCAGAAAGATATACATATAGAGTATCCATCTCCCAAAAGCTGATTCGGCCTGATGGTTGTACTTCAGAGCTCGAGCAACAACTTCAAAATCTTCTAAAACTTGGGTAGGAGTGTAATATGAGTGTACGACTGCGCTACCCAGAGGTCTTCGACGACTCGTCGATTATGGACTTGATAATCTTGATGATCGGACTGAAGGCTTCAATGATTTCGAACAAGGACTTGATTGGACGTTCAAGATGGTCGGGTATGTGGACAAGAGACATATTGCAGAGGGGCCGACTCAGGCTTAGTGACAAACTTCCCTTGGATAATAGCACGACAAGTGATAAGACTCAGGCAGCATATCTGTTAATCATAAGTCTACGAAGTAGGAGGCAACGCAAACTCTCCATATGTTTGGAAGAGTAACCAAACAGTGGAGGACACAACTCTATATAGAGAGAAAATATTCCTAAGGTCGTACTACATCCCATAGTCTGATGATCAAACGAACAGATGTGCTTCATCCAAGGGTGACTCATTATGCTGCTAATAAAGAAAATACTTTTCCCATCCTCTCTTTGGGGTATATTTGATTTTTTTGTTCTTTTGGATAATTTTTGAAAAAGAATCAAAGAATTTTTACGTTACAATGGAGGAACGAGTACTGCAAAAATACAAGCTCAAGGCACAAGGACAAGACTGATGTTCTGGTGAAATGATACTTGGGAAAAATCCTCCAGTGGCCAAAGGTGTTAAGATGCAGAAGAAAACTGTTACAAGGCTGATGGGTAAGGTATGCAAATGCGGTTGATAGAACACACAATGGTAACGTCCTTCGATGTAAGTTTAACGAGCCCAGAGAAGGTAATCTCGATGGTTTTTCATATTTAGAGAGTCTGAAAAAGCATAAAAGGAGACTCCACTGGGGTACCTTTTTTGAAGATAGTCTAGTTGGTTCAAAAAAGGGATAAACTAACACTGATTAGACGTCGATTCATAACCATTTTAATGAGTGTGACAAGGACAAGATCACTCAGCTATTTTTTCACTTTTAAGGAGTCTGAAAAAAGCTTAACTATGGACTCTGTCAAGAATGTTCTTCTGGACCATTTTAACGAGTGTGAAAGAATAAGGTCACTCGACGATCTTTTCAATTTTAGCGAGTCTGAAAAGAGCTTAACTATGGACTCCGTGGGGGTTTCTTTTTCGTAAATTTAGTCCCTCA
>JZKD02S2430873.1:706791-718192 GCA_000966675.3 Picea glauca
GACAATACATATTATATTACATCAATCATCAATCAATCAATCCTTTGACATCAATCAATCACTTGACATCAATCAATCAAACCATTGGCATCAATGACAACATGATCCAATAGATTCTGGTAGAAACCATGGCCTTGACTAGGTTAAGGATTTTGAATTTGTGGATACATCATTGGCCGATTCCCCATAAAGGACATAGGATGTTGGGAATTCATCATGTTTGACGGACTTTGGGAAGGATTACCCCATGTCGGTCTTGATGGGAGAGGCATAGAAGTCTATCCAGGGTTCCATTGACTGTGGAAAGAATTACCCCAGAATGACATTCTAGAGGAGGGAACTGTTCCTTGTCCTGAGTTCCAAGGTCCTTCTATATGGGCCCCCAGCGTAGGAATATTGCCATGCGCCGGAGTAGATTGTCCAAAAATGGGAGTGCCCCCAGACGGGAAAGCGGTGGATGCGAAAGTGTTGTTACCAAACATCTTGTTCCAAACAAATGGTAACAAACCTACCGGCATAGTTTGCGCAGGTGTTCCTTAACTCTCGGCTCCAAATGAACTAGTGTGTGCAGGCTGCCCGGCGGACTTCTGATGCAGACCACCAAGCGAAGGGGACAAAGGAGAGATATGACCTCCAGCATAAGGAAAAGCATTAAAAGGGACAGGAATGCCCCCAAGTTGACCTTGTAGAGGAGCGTTAGAGCTCCCTGCCCCCAGACCCAAAGTCTCTAAAGTGGAGTAAGTGAGTGTAGGACTTGTACCCAAAATAGGCATACCATATGAAAACGGAGAGCATGTCGCACTGTGTGTGAAGGGAGTTGTGGCCACCGCGATAGATGGGATCGGTCCACTGTGCGATGTAGTTGCGGCCGAGACCATGGTGGCTGAGACCGACGATGGAAAGTTAGGAGATGCTTCTCCTATGGTAGCAACGGTGGTGGGAATGGAAGAATTCCCAGAGGAAGTAACAGTGTTTGTTTCCATAGTTGTGTGAGGCACTGACAGGCATTCGTAAAATTGGATTGGTACAATGACCGAAGGCCAAGTATCAGTGGTTGGGGTTTCAAATAAGCCGATATTGGTGGTTGATTCCTCCAGGAGTTGTTCGGGCACAATGGTTTGTAACCCGGTTTCTTCGAAAGACCCTTGTTGGTCTAGCTTCCGCCTCAATGGTGGCGGGGGTGGCTCCAGGATAATCGGTGGCAGACCCAAAAGCCTTCGTGACCAGCGGATATCAGGATCCTCCACTGTGTGAGAATATCCAAGACACGCTAAGGTATTCTACACGTTCAAACAATAACACACACTAAAAAATAAGCCCCTAAGAGATAAGACAAGCAAACACTAAACTAGTTGGAAGAATGGTTACAACAACCAACACTAGAGCAACTTACCGGTGCAAGTGAAACTCGAACACGGAAGCACCCTCCGGGTATACTCTACAAAGCATGGCATGATGTCTGTCCTAGGTACTGTGGTATACCCCCGCAGTCACCTGTGTATGTCCCTAAAAAGATTGGAAACTAGTTTGCCAGCACGCGAACAGTCACCAGGTGGGTACAATCGAAAGTCGGGTAGACCACAATGAGCAGGGTATCAATCCCGAAACCTGTCAAAGGTATCGAGAGCAAATGGTCTGGAAGACAACTGAGGACCTCGAACAGATTCAAGACCCACAAAGCCCCGTGGCAAATGTAAACGACGGAATCCCACAACAAGCCCTCGATATGTGTTCTCCACTATGCTTGGTCCAACTTTGGAGGGGTTATCTCCCCTACCTTTCCTCACGCGACCTCATGTTTATCCTCTGTGTTAGAGGGGGGTCCTGGATAAATTCCATAAAACTGGACTTCTACAATCCCTATCACAGAATCGAATGTTTGGTTTTGAGTGGCCTCGAAGAGTTTCCTCTCCAACCTAATCCAAGGCCCTAGTCCTGAACTAGTGTATGAACCCTACGAACAAAAAGTCTAATAGATTTTAAATTAGCGTTGCTTTTATGGGATTTTTATGTCACGGGGTATGAAGGTGAAACTGATGATGTGTAAAGACTCAAAGAAAAAATGAATGAAAAAAGATGGAAACAAAAGACTTTTACTAAATGCAAAAATCAACAACTTTTCACAAAGAAAGACTTCTTTTTCTTTTCAATTTTTCTAAGATTTCATGCAACAAACGTAAAGGAATTTCACTCGACTACAAGCTACTTATTCTCTAAATGCACTGCAAAAAACTTATGAACACAAAGACTTCTCCCTAGCTATTGATGCAGAAACACAATCTTCAAACAAAGAAGAAAATGAAAAGATTTTTTTTTCTCTTTTATTTTATTTTATTTACATGCTAATCAAGCAACAAAGGGAAAATACCGACAAGCCTAAAACCAAGAAAAAACAAAATTCTGGCTTAAAGCGCAGATCGCAAAGAATCAGAGCAAAGACACACAATGGCAATCAAGAAATCACAGACTCTTATGCTTGTCTAAAAACCATAGAACAAAATTTCTCTTTTTTATCTTTTCTATCAACTATCAACTAAGAAAAAGTAGGCTAAGGGTAAGAGGCCCTAACCTACCAACTGTTCAACCCTAGACTCAAACACTTGAGAGAAATACTTCTCACCAAAAGAGGGGATGATTGTCCCACCTTGATTAAAAAGCATCATGTCAAGCACGCTACTGTCACTGAAACAGCACGCGTGCGAACACATGTAGAGATGAAATAGGACACGTGTACACGCGGTCTGACCTTGTACAGGCCGCGTGTATGTATAACTTCTAAGACAAAATAAAAATAGGCTAAAAACAGGCAGCCCAGACCCAAAAGAGGCCTCTGGTATTGACAACCAGGGTCCCTTGAAGGCTTGGATGCTTCTTCTAATAGAAAAGAAAAAATATTTGCAAAGAATAAAAAACACAACAAGACAAACTGAGATAAGACTGTGAACCAGCAGGAATCAGACAAGATCCATAAAACCCCCTGAGAATGTATAATTCTGACAGGGAAGAGGAGGATTGCCTCTCAAGTTCTCTGAACTCCTACACGCTACTGAAACCTCTACATCTAGTGTTCACATGCGGGATGTAAGAGATTTGGGCACGGGTACACACATGTAGGCCTTCTGCAGGCCGCGTGTACCTCTGTGTGTCTCAAAAATTGCCATCAAGCAACAGTCAGGGAAAAATGGTATAAAGAACCAGGCTCCCTGCTAGCTCAAGCCTTACAGAAAAAGACAGGCAAATAAATAGAAAATCTAATCTCTTAAACTACCCAAAAACTCAACTAAATCCGAAAACCCTAAAGAGTATCCTCCCCAGTACGGTCGCCAATTCTGTTGTTGGGAAAAATACCCTACGGACTAGCAAACTAGGGTCAGACTTGCATGCAGATTTCGACCGTAAAGAAATCACTTTTAACTTACCACCCAAAACTTAAACCCCTCTTTCACAATACATGCATGGAAAGGAACTACTAACCTTTTGACTGATGTTTGGTGTAGATCCTCCGTTGCGCTTTGCCCGCTTACTTACGCTACTCCTTCCAAAGATAATCCTGCAATCAAGACAAACCACTACACATGCATGCTACTTTTCTACTTGAGGGTTAGAAATTAAGCATAAATTAAACAAATCATAGATAACTCATGCATTGGGATGGGAAAAGTATTCTTTTATTATTTTCAAAATGAATCAACTTACAATCAAATTCGAGACCGGCCACCGCTCCTTGATCCTGATCCTGGGCTCCTCCTCTTCTTTTGTCTTCCAACTGCTTTGCGTTAATTCTCCTTTGGCTTGAGGAAATGATAAAGGGTTGGGACAATGGATTCGGCAAATGGGCAAAGTTTCTTCGCTATAATTTTCCTCCTCCAAATGGTACCCCTACCCCTTCTTTTATAGGCTAGAAGGAGCTAGGGTTTTGGACGAACTCTCGGCCATGCATGGCCGGGAGTTTCAGTTAACTAACCCATAGCTTTTTGTCTCATTGGAAACTTTCCTATTTTTGTGTTTTGTTAGGTACACGCAGTTTGTAATAGGCCTGCCAGCGTGTACACGCATGTAGTAGTGGGTTAGGGTGCGTGGGCCTTGACCCAAGAGGATTTTCAAGAGTTTGTTCAACATAGTTTTGGCAAGGAAGGGATATGAGTTGGCCTGATGCCAAGTAAGCATGTGTGGTGCAATTTAGGGTTATAACAAACAGGGATGATTGGGACTTGGAAATACCAGCAGTATTGTGGGCATACAAGACTACATGTAAAACGTTGACACGGTAGACACCATTCATATTGGCATATGGACAAGAAGCAATGGTGCCATTAAAATGTTTTGTACCTAGTCTGTGTGTAGCAACAATTACTAACATGAAAGAATGAGGCACAGTACAAGAAAGGCTAAGTCAGTTGATGCTCATGGAAGAAGATAGGATTCTAGCAGGGTTTCACCAAGAGGTACAGAAAGCAAGGGACAAAGCTTGGCATGATAGAAATATTAAAAGGAAAAATTTCAAGTTGGTGTATGATAGTAAATGTCTTCAACACCTAGGAAAATTAAAAATGCATTGGTTGGGACCATAAGAAGTAAACACTGTCACAGATGGGGGAGTTGTACAGTTCAAGATTTGTGAGGAACAATACTCAGAAGAATGATCAATGGGAGTCAAATGAAACTGTATAGGGAAATTCAACCTCCTAGCACTTAGAAAGTTATATAAAAAAAAAGAGAGATTGCGCCAGACAACAGAGGACTGTGTGCAGCGATAGGGGGGTTACTGCGCCAGACACTAGAATACAGTGTGCAACTAAAATAGAGTTAGCATGACAAAAATAAAATTTCCACGTGCACCAATTAAACAACATACCGCACACTTGGAAAACTTAGCATGGCGGAAAAAGGACCAACGGTTAGAAAAAGGAGGAAATTGGAAAAATGGCGGTTACGGAAAAAAGGCACCAACTGGCGACGTCTATCAAATTTAATTTCAAGTAATTTCTAAGTGACTTCGCATTAATCGTGCCAACTGGAGGCGTCAAGGAAATTGAATTTCATGTACATGGGAAGCACAAATTCATTTAAACAACAGCTCAGGTAGCTTCTCTTAGAAGCTTCATGACACTTTCTATATAAGGAAGTCACGTAGGTAACAGAACGGTTATTGTGAAATTGTGAAATCATAAAACGAGAGAGTATATGGAGAAAAGAGTGATTTAGGAAGAGATACAGAGTGAACTAGCTCGGCAGAAATCAACCTTAACCATCATGGCAACACCCAAGCTAGGTGTGATGAGCTAGCCTTGCAAAAAACTTGGAAGCTATCATAGAGAACCACAACAGCCACAGGGAATATAACAGGAACCCACACATACTGTCGAATTCATCAACTTGGACAAAATTCTCTCACACAATGTGGAACCAGCGAGCCCCACAACCATGGTGGAGGAAACCAAACCAACAACAGCGGTTGGCATGGACATTGATATGCCAAAAATGGGATAGGGCTAGAAGGTCAAGGACGTAGGAAATCCTTCGCACCCTGAACACACCGAAGAGGCCCAGAGGGTAGATGGGACAACCCCAAACCAGACAGAAGAAGTCATGCCAAGATGGTCACACACAGCGGAGCCAGAGCAGTAGTAGGAGGGGCTAGTAGAATATGTTATCGGTTGGCCAAAGGCATATGCCAATGACATAAAAATGGAGGTTGGACCCTCAAGCCAACCACCATAGAAAAATGGAAAACAACCCATAGCAATATCATCGCGCAGACAGGCTACAACAACCATAGTCTTGTCGTGCATTCCAGAAGGGGTGCAGGCCACCCCTAACCTTCTGGGATGTGTGGAAAAACTACGCTACTCAGACCACGATGTGGCCGACATGGAAAAGTTCCCAGAATTTGCAAGGAAGTTCTACCTTGACAGTGTGGGTACAGGACCCTTCGGTGATCCAATTTTACAACCAAAATAGTGGGCAGCTGGATTAGCCAACACTGGAATTCTAAACCTGTTGGATATCCCACATTTTGGAAGGGGCCACGACGTAAACAATTGTGTTAATAAATTGATGGAATTTTCCCACAGAGGGTATCTATGGGTGGAAGAGCATGTCTCTATAGATGTGGATATCATTGCATATATTACAAGTTTGCCATCTTGGGGGGAGAATCTCACGCAATACCTCGACAATAAGACAAAGAAGAAGGCATTGGAGGAGGAGATGAAAAATACATATGGAACATAGAGAGGGTCGCGTGGAATCATCATCAAGTGCATCAGTGATGCAACAACAAGGCTGGCCACTAAACTCATGGCTTGCAAGTTTCTCAGGAAGTGCCGCAAGGAGGAATTCGCTATCAGGGTTGTTGCGGTTGCAACACATTGCGCGGAGGGTACTATGCTCAGCTAGGCCCCATACTTATTAAACATGTTCCTTGAGGACTGGAAATATGCGCAGGACATGGGGAAAAAGTTTCATTACTCTTGGATACTCATCTTGATCGCCTTGATTGGATGGAGGGAGCCCTAGTACACATACTTTTGTGAGTAGACCAATCATTGTCGTGCAACGCGGTACACATTGTTGGGGAGAAATTCAGACCCCAAATTCAAAATTACACATGCTAGAATGTTCGTGGGGTATTACAATGACTTCCAAGAAATCATTTCCAACACTTGGAGAATTAATCCAGAAGTGGTCATGCAATACCTAGACATCGCCACCTTCAAAGTGACTAAGCACACTGTATGGATCCAAGCACAAAGGGATCTCAAGAAGGAATGTCTTCAATTGTAATATTGCATTAAGGAATAATACATAGAGATGAAAATCATGGATTGGCAAGATGACTGGAGAGTTCCATTTCTCACTCAAGAGATGCCCACAGGTAATGAGGTTGATGTAGAGCAAGTTCATACACCTTCTAAGGATAAATTTGCACCTAATAATCCAAATCCAAGTCAGAAGACGGTACAACAAAAGAAGGGGGTGTTCCAAAGAAAGGTACCCAGATCGGGAAAAAGGACACCACCCAGGCACCAAAAGAACCAAAAAAATGGGCTACGATAACACAAGGAACCTTATCGATTTCTACCCCATAGGAACAAGGCTATACAAAGAGGTCAATCATACACACTTTTAGTGCACGTAAAAAGTCCAAGGAGCACAAGCAGCCACCGGAATATACAATCATTGAGGACGATGTAGACCTCGTGGCCAAAAGAGTCTAGAACCGATCAGTTGAGGAGTTTTAAGATGTCCAACACCAAAGGAACTGAATTTAGAATGATATGGATGATATAAGCAGGTCCTAGAGCACATTAGGGAAGTGCAGAGGGCAGACAGAGGAACAAAGGCATTCCCTGCAGCATCATAAGAAGGAGCCAAGGCTGCATTGAGAAAACATAATATGATACAGACAATAGCATAGATGAGCTCGACCTTCCACATTACACCCAGAATGTTGTGCATAGATGATATTGTAGACCAGAAACCCTTGAAAGATCTAGCACAGATATAGTTGGTAATGGAGCGGATACCAACCAAGGCACTATAGAAACTACAAGTCAGTGTTGCATAGGAGGTGCAGTCGCATGCATGAACAAACACATCAGATTTGCAGCGCACAAAGGAAAACAAAGAGGAGTTGGAGTTGGTGCTAGAGAAAGTCAATATTGAGAAAAAAGATGAGAAAGATCACGTTGATAGGATTGAGCGAGGAGTGGTTGCAGCCTATGACAGAATTCCAAAAAGCGTGAAAATAGAAAAGCCCACGACAAAGAAAAAAATTGATCAGATTGTGCAAACAATTGATCAATATAGTTAGGAGATCGAGAACCTTCAGGAACAACTCATTCCTACCACCCTCTCGGAGGTGAAGGAACAAAGGAATCAACAAGCAGTCGAAAAAATGGATGAAATGGAACGACATGTCAGCACAGTTGTCGACTTGTTTGATAGGGCAGTGCATCTATGGACAAAGATAGAAGAAGATCAATAGGTCCAGCACTAGGGCCAGGAAGAGGAAAATATAAGTGCAACCATCTAGGACCACAAGCAGAGGAAGAAAACAATGAAGATTACTGAGCACCTCAAAGGAATGCAAGACATGAAGAAGATGCAAGCAGAGCTAGTAGTTGCGCAGATGCGGAAGAAAGACTGACAAGATCAAATGGAACATCTCCAAGAGATAGCAACTGAGGTCATTGCACAGATAGAGGATGAAAATAACAACATGGTGCAAACACAGGAAAAATACATAGAAATGATCATGGAAGATATCACATCTCAAGTGTTATATGCGCTCAAAGAAAAGACCGCGCAGGCTCAAACATAAGGAATGAAACTCACAGACAAGTTCCACAATTTAGCAGGAGTTGTTGAAGAAGCGCGCAAAGCATAGGTGGCTCAGAACAAGCCACATGCTAGTGTTGAGAGCATTTTGGACACAGACCCATTCTGTGGAAAAGGCTATTTTTGGGGAGAGAAGCACGAAGGGAAGAAAGGACAGCTAGAAGGAAAATCAGCACATGCGAGGGAAGCATGCAAGGCGTGCATGCAAGGGAGACCTAACTACATTAGGGTTAGGGTTTTTGAAATATATTGTAATGGATGATGAGACAAGAATAGATATAAGTAATACTTAGGAGGTCTAAAAAAAAGGGGCACCTTAGTTGGATAGATACAGAAAGAGATTAATAGTACCTAGGAGGTAGAGAGAGTCTAAAAGTTGTAAGGTTTGTAAGAAATACAACATTTCATAAGCTGGTGAGATAGATAAGAATTGAGAAACTCGATCAGGAGGGTTAGATCGCAGGCTGAGGATCCTGGTGCAATCTAGTCAGCCTTATAGGGATCGAAAGGTCAGTTGAGATTTTAAGATCCAAGACTGTAAACGCACGCGGCGTGACATATTGTTGAGACATAATAAAGAGCTTGAGAGCCAGATCTTTGTGGATGTATCTCAGGAGGGGGTGAACCATGGTAAAGCTTGTGTTATGTGATTGAATGTATGCATCTCCATTTTTATTAAGGATTAAATGCTAGAAGAATGAATGAAGGAACTAGTTAGATCTGATACTCCACATGCATGAATATGAATGATTGTTTTAATTAAAAGGTTAGACTAACTAAATAAATATCACAAGGTACAACCACATATCTCCACTCATTCCTAGGCTACAAGCATCTGATTATTTAATCCACCCATAGATCTATCTCGAGTGAGACTACGCAGTACACCTTGTGTGATGCGTTGCCTTCTAGTTTCCCAGGGGGGTCGATAGTCTTAGAGGGATTTTGTTGGAAGCTTGTTAAATTTGAACCTGGGTAAAATTATCAAAGTAAGGTAAGATCAGAGTAGATAACTGATAAAGTATAATAGAAACCAACAAAATTGCATAATTCTTTGTCTTCCTTGATCTGTCAAACTCTAGATGAGAGAAACCCTAAATGAAATATCAAAATTCCAAGAACCCATGAAAATAAAGGTAGTATTCATGTTGAACAACCTGCTAATAATAAGAAATTTTCAAGTGGAATTAACTCTAATAGTGGAGTTAATTATGTTGGGGGTCCTAAATTCAACTTTTCTAAAATTGAATTAAAGAAGTTTGATGGTACATAGGACTTTACATGGGTGAACCAAATACAGAAATATTTCGAACTACATAATATTATGGATGATAAGAAAATGATTCATATAGCAACCTTGAACTTTGATATAAAACCATATCAATGGTATCAATGGATAGTGAAAAGGAAACCCCCTTTATATCACTAAACTTGGGGTTTATTTACAAAAGACTTATAATCACAATATGGGAAAGTTTGGGAACAAGACTACTTCAGTCAATTGAAAAGAATCAAGAACTTAGGTTATATTTAAGATTATAATTCTGAATTCTAGGTATTGGCCACAAGGGTGGATAACATAAGTGATGAACACTTATTGGAAGCTTACATGGGTGGATTAAAACAAGACATTAAACATGATATTTTCTTAAGACAACCTACAAGTATTGTGGGAGTTATGCAAAATTCTCTTCATATTCATGCCAAAAATAAGGCTACACACAAGTATAGCATTGGAAGTAGAGATCATTTTGGGGTCATAAGACAACCATACCTCAACCAACAAGGTTGACACCTCAAAAAATGCATGAAATAAGAGAAAAAGGACTGTGTTTCAATTGTGATAAAAAGTACAGTAAAGGGCATAAATCTTGGTAATAGTATACAAGGATACATCAAAAATAAAAAGGTAATAGTATTGATTGATTCTAGTAGCACCCATAATTTCATCAATTGCAATTTAGCAAAAGATCTCAATTGCTTTGTATATCTCACACCATAGTTTCAAGTAATTATTGCAAATAGAGGTACCATAAATTATTCAAGGAAATTCCATAGTATTAAGATAAACATAGAGGAGTATTTTCTGGATAGCCCCATGATTTTCATCTAAATGGGGGGTGTTGATGTTGTATTAGGGGTCCAATGGTTTCAATCACTAGGAATAGTGTCCTTTGATTTTCAAAATATTTTCATGATATTTTCCTCAAATGACAAGGAAATTGAGCTTAGAGGTATCCAAGGGAAACCCTCTAAAGTAATAATCTCTAATAGCATGGAAAAATTACTCAAAACGGGACAACAGGGTGTAATTGATGATGATGATGATGATTAATGTCCACTAATACCTAATTGGTCTATCGAACCTTAAGAGGGTAAGAGATTACTTGTGCTTCTTTAGAAGTTTGTTTCTGTGCTCGAAAATCATTAAGAGAAGCTTTCCAAAATCACCATACTTTTGTTGAGTTAAGAGGTTAGGAAGGTTGGTAGTGTGATCAATATTTTGAAAATGAGATCTAATATGGGTATAGGATGGACAATCTAAAAGAAAGTGATTTTCATCTTCAACCTTCTTAGTGTCACAAACATGACACACTCTTTCATCCCATGGAGTTTTAGGAATTGACCAATGCCCAGTTTCACTATGGAGCTCATGAGAATTTTTTCTTATCTTAGCAATGCTTATTTTTTTCTTTAAACTTGGCAAAACAGATAGATAATTTTGATCTTCTAGATTAGGGTTGATTACATCTTTATAATACCTTAATTTTCCTTTTTCCTCTAACTCTTTATCACACCACATTTTTTCCTTAAATTTTGATTTGACCTGTTTTTTAATAGTATCTTTATTTTTCAAAATGGTTTCTTCCATGATTCCCCAATAGTTTATCCAAGACCAGGCATCTTTATGCCATCCTCGCTTGAGTTGATGGTGGTTATGATTTGATTTTGAAGCAATTTTAGGTAGCCTCTTGTCTTCCATGTTGTTTAACTTATTCTTATACATTAGGTATCTAGTCATAGCCATGCTCTCAATGGGGGAGAGGCTTGTTTCTAC
>JZKD02S2430873.1:730553-744535 GCA_000966675.3 Picea glauca
TTGATCCATCTTCATCATATCAATGACAACTCATTGATCCATCTTCATCATATCAATGACAACTCATTGATCCATCTTCATCATATCAATGACAACTCATTGATCCATATTCATCGATGCTTTCTCATCAAGGACAATACATATTACATTACATCAATCATCAATGAATCAATCCTATTTGGCATCAATCAATCACTTGAAATTAATCAATGACATCAATCAATCAAACCATTGGCATCAATGACAACATGATCCAACAGTTGTTATAGTGCAACTCACACCAGAGTTCAATCTTCAAACATGACAACCTATCTCTTAAGTATTATGCTCCAAATACGCTCCAAAATTATCTCTCCATAGTTTCTCCACCTCCAAGCTCTTCTTTTATGCTCTCTTATTGTTGTTCATGAAAAAACATTGACTATCTAAAACTTTTATTGTCAAATTTCACATGTAACTCTATGTGACTAATTTTCAGATCTGAGAAATTGTTTCCTAGTGAACCAACAATAATTCCCTAGTTGTTATCGTTGAACAATTATACACTAAAAATTATTGACTGAAAATGTATGCATCGGAAACAAAAAATATCAAAGATGAATCATCACACATATGAAACATAATTTTAGTTATGTAATCTTATTATCATCAGAAATCCTGATGGAAAATACATCCCTCCCAACCAATAAAATATCACCAAAATACGAGGACAACCTTGTCCTCCATAGTCACCAAAATTGAGAACAACCTTGTTTTCCAATAACCATACAAATTAGAAAACCAAATCTTGACAAATCTATTGGAAAGATTCCCTACCCACAAATATGTTTCAGACCACAAGTACAACCTTCTTAGGTCACCTATTGTCATCCTGTATGGACCTTCCCATGCCCAGAAGAGCTTGTATGGATGTACGTGATTGTTCCTACAACAACCTACGTACAGACGTGATTGTTCTAGACACAACTCGCGTACAGAAGAAAAATTGTAAGAACACTTCCTACGGCTCGCTCCACTTCATACAATATCTTCCTTATGAGGTTGTCTCTCTCTCCCACACGTGAGGTGTTCCTTTCCCTACCAAGAACGGAAAATAGAGAGTCCTCAACCTTAGGCCAGATTTTCTCCCCTAGCAGAATTTCCCTTTACTAAAATCACCAAGCCTCCTAGCACAAGTGCAGTCTCACTTATGTTATCTCCATTATGCACATTGATGATCTAATGTCATAGTGACATCTCTCTTTTATATAGGAGTCCAATGAGTGAGTTTAGGAGCCCTTCCTAAATTCAACAATTAATTAGAATATTTTATTCATCCTTTTGGGTGTGGCACCACCAGACAAACCCACAAAGCCTATCAACTTACCCATGAGGTCCTAGCCTCATTTCTAGGCCAATTTCATTGAAACAAAAGTCAAAAATGGTGCCAATGAAAAATTACCACATGCTTGGCACCTTGGTCTCTAGCGAGAATACCTCTCAAAGCTACAAAAATCAACAGTTATCACTACCCATATGAATTTCCTCTCCTTTGGATTGCTTGCTTGACTTACACTCTTCCCCAAACTTATTGTACTTATCCCCCATTCTCCCAATAACTATGGGATGTGACTTCTCACACCCACTCTCTTACATGTATTCAATTATTGGCTTTGGGAACACTCAACAACAAAATAGAAGGTTCATATGCCAATAGTAATTTTAGGGAGTGGGTTGAATTAATAAACATGGGTAATTATCCCTTGGATCCCTCTCTTAGACATTCTCTTAGACCCCCTCCCTCTCTTATGGATTAATCATCCCCCAATCTTTGTCCATGTCACCCAGCAATTGGCATCACATTTTATTACTAAAATTTAGAATTATAATTCACATATACATCGATTGGTCGTGGCCACAGATTACATCTACATTAAGCATTAATTAAAATGGGGATTATAGTGGGGACATTACATCCCATTTCCTCCAACCCCTGGTTGGTCCTCCTTCCTCAATAGTATAATGGTCTTGAGTGATAATCTCTCTCCTCACACTTTTTGAATTGGGAAAAATTTAGACAAGTCATCCTAGACAATGGAAACCAAAAGAACAATCTAGTTTCTCGTTAGTCGGTCAAATCACTATAGCTCCCTACCATACCACATCCACAACCATATTACCTTAAATGGGTAGGATAATCAATTCCATTCACATCTATTGCACATAGATGTTATGTCACGTTTTCCATTGTTTCTTTCATTGCAATTGATACAATTGGCTATGATATTACATTATTGGATTGTTGTGGCATGCCCCTTTGGAATACCTACTATTTTCATATGTGGAATAATATGATGGGTTTTTCAACACTTATAGACTTCATAAGCATGGTAAAAGATACCATATCACATATTCTTCCCCTCAAATACAGAGAAAAGTTATCAAGAAATCCAACCTCTAAAAATTCTAAACTCTCTATCCACTCTGATGCTCATCCTCCCTTCCCTACCATGACCTTCCCCACAATATTCAAACTTTTGCAAGGAGGCAACACCACAAGTATTGAGTCTACATCTCACTCTTCATCTTGCTTCAGACCCTACTAGAAACACGTTAGATTTAAAGTATATGACATTATATTTTTCTCCAAAACTCCTCATTCATGGTTCCCCTTACCTAAGTGAATCTACAAGCTATCACTTCTATAACCCATGGTCAGCATGTCACTCCATCTAGGAGGACATTTCTTCTTCCTACCAAACTCTAGCGCTTTCACAAGCTCACATTGCAGTGGAGTTTCATATCCTCGTAGTCCTTTGGGACATTCTAACCAATACATATATCATATAGACTATCCTAGCCTTTGTTCTACTATGGATACCATCAACATAAGTCATACAAAATTTCCTTTCAAAAACAAAAGGAATTGATGAGAATTAATCTAACAATCATGTGTAAAGATGTGTAATATTTCCACTTTGTTTTTGGTGTACTTTAGTACACTTTGTACTTTATCCTTATCTCTTTGGGTGACTTAGTATAAATTGATCAATAACCTACCTTATGGTATTTATAAGTACACATGGTTCATATGTATATACAATTGAATGAATAAATCATTAATGAAGGCATTGTTTAACGATTAAACTTGTGAACTATAAATGACAATGATCATTACCTTGTTATTTAAAATATAGGTGTCTTGGTTGTGTGTTGAATTGATCAAAATTGATCACTTATATGTTTCTTGTATCGAATTGGTCAACTTTGATCACCTAGATATTCAACCCCTATAATAATTTGTGTCACTGACATGAACCGATTAGTTATCATTGAGGTGGCATGTCAATACACAGGTTGATTTGTTTGTTGAGTTGACATTAATTAGATTGAGAAATATGGATAGAATATTGGCATGTTACATATCAATTAATGATCGCATGCAAAGAGTTGGGTGTGTGTTGATATCATTTCCTGCTAATGAAATTTCCCTCCACTTTTCTATCTTCCCATTTTATTTTCTTCCTTTCTTTTCCCTCTTCTATACTTACTTGTTTTTCCATTTCTCCTTTTTCCTTCTACTTTCCCTTTATAATTCTATACTTAGCCATTTTTTCAGAATGGTGGGTTCCCGGGTTGGTGGACTTGAAGATCCTCATCATCCATACCCTCACATTACGAGTCCGACCGGTCGTCGTGTCATTCTATACTTAGTCAATTTTGCGATCATGGGTTCTCGGGTTGGTGGGGTCAAACTCTCATACCCGATGTTCCTTGATATACATTTTGCATAAAAAAGTTCCCCGATCTACATTTTGAACCAAGGACTACCCGAACTTCCAATTCTCATTCCTCCTATGATGAGTTCATCCGACCATCACGCTATCCTATACTTAGCCTATTTTGAACCTTATGCAATCACGGGTTCACGAGTTCCCGGGTTCACAAAAGTCTCAAATCTTGTTTCGCTCTCGTCCATCCCCGCCACCCTCACACTCTTCCCAATGCACATTTAGTATGATTTTAATACTAAGAACTCATCATGCAGGTTCCTACAGATTGGCATTGATAAGCGAAGGGATCAAGAAGATACCATCATATTAAGTTCGTACTAATCACATCCTTATGTCTTTATCGAGTTCTTCATCCAGTTACTCTGCCTCTTTAAAAAGAAAGGTTTAACTGAAGATTGATAATTTCCCTTTTCTTCTTACCAGGTCTTTTTGTCTTATGATGCCCATGTTCTTCCTTCTTCAAACTTCATTCTTAAATGTATTTTTTTTATGGTTTGCAGGAGCCCCAATCCCAGTCATTATGAAAAACACATTTAAATTTTCGGAAAATATGTAATGATCTATATATTTTTTAGAAATTCCAAGAGAACTATTTTGGGAACAATCTCGACTGTACTTTGTAACCCATTTTTTTGAATATAAAGTATTTGGGGTTTGTCTATCATTATCTTTATTTGAGCTGCCCTTGTATCACTCTGTCAAAGTTCTCTTATACATTATGTGATTAGAAATCTTTAGCCCTACTATGATAGATGTGAGGAATTTTTTTTTATTTTCTTTAAATCTATGAATGTGTTGTTGATTAATTGGGTTGGTTTTCATTGATGTCAATTGTTGAAGAAAGTCTGGTAGTGAATTATGGTAGCACAAAGGTTTGGGTAATGGAATCAAGTTTGTTTGATGGATAATGGTATGAGTTTTGATATATTTGTAGGTAAGACTATTCTAGATGGATAGTACATGTCATGCCATTTCCGGTGGTATGTGTAACGTCACATATCTCCTCACAGTTAGATATTTATGGCCATGTGAAGTTGGAGAACCTTCATGAGTCATCTAGAAGCCCACAATGGTCAAAGTAGTCAAAGTGTTTGCAAAGAAGAAATTATTTAAATAATAAAGTGAAGTGATGAGTGTACTATAAGTCAATCTGGATACAAAATAAATTATTTAAATAATAAATTTAATGGAGAAATTACTAAGTGGACAAGTGGTTAGAAGTGGGTTATCCCTAAAATAAAGAAAGTTGTTTAAGAGATTTTAGAAGGTAAATAATAAAGTGAAGTGATGAGTGTACTATAAGTCAAACTGGATACAAAATAAATTATTTAAATAATAAATTTAATGGAGAAATACTAAGTTGACAAGTGGTTAGAAGTGGGTTAACCCTAAAATAAGGAAAGTGGTTTAAGATGGTTAGAAGGTAACCCCTTGAAGAAGCTACATAAAAGTATAAATAAGAGGCAAGGGTCTCTTATTTTAATCACACTTGAGAATATTGAATATATACAAGTGACTGAGGTAACCAAAGGATATCTAAGTTGAATTTCATAGGGAAGGTGAAGTAAAGAAGGATGAAATTCAAGGGAGGATAAATTCTTTTGATGATGCCTTCTAAGGTATGTTATTTACAGGTCACCTCACCTTTTTTGCAATAACATTTTTTCTAGAATGATTCAAACCATTAAATTGGGAGGTCATTGAGGAAACATATCCAAGTAGTTGCAATCAAAATTTCAGCTTGTGGGTCATTGTAGTTTTGGTGTTACACTCCGTGGAAAATAGGGTTTGTGGCTAGTCCTGAAACTAGTCTAAAACATGTGTATCGGGTAAAAATGTCATAACTTCTTCATAAAATATACAAATTTAGTAAGACCAAATGTATTGGTTAGAGTACAGTCTATAGTATGTTTTGTACTATTTTCAGTTCTATAAAACAAATATTCTGTGCGAGGCATTCTATACAAGTTCGATCTCTAGAATAAGCCATAATTCAACAAGGTATGCCATTTTTCGCTATAAGTCATTTTCTGAGAGGTTCCAAGTATGAAATATGGAGGAATTACATAAAAGACACTAAAGAACATTGTGTACCATTTTCATATATTTATTCATTATAGGTACATAGTTATGATTATTGCAAGTTAGGGTTGTTGACTACTCCAAAACTAGTCATATGAGACTAAAGTAAAATTTGATGAAAATGCTAGTCTCTTGTTGAGGAAGGTTTTAAGGTATGTGATCATATACACCAAGTCTATTATAGAGTTACAAATCTGATTTGGATGATGAAATTGATGAGGGATTTTGATTGAGGTTGAGGTACAGGTTGGTGCATGGTTGATGCACTTGTTTATGGTACAAGTTGATTACAAGTTGAGGTACAGGTTGGTGCATGGTTGATGCACTTGTTTATGGTACAGGCTGATTACAAGTTTTTTGGTATAGGTTGGTGCATGGTTCATGCACTTTTTTATGGTACAAGTTGATTATAGGTTGATTGGTACAAGTTTACAATAGTATATCTCACAGTGATAGTGTGACAATGGTTCCATCATTCTACTTATATTCCAGGACAGTTGGATAGGGAAAGTACAGGTGGTTGTAGCCACCTTCCGGTTGTAGTCAGAGAACATAGGGGATTGTAGCCTCCTTCTAGTTTTATCCAGAGAATTGGGTAGTTGGAGCTTCCCTCAGGTTGTAGCCATAGAAACTAGGGGGTTGGATCCTCCTTCTAGTTGCAACTGGAAAACAAAGGAAGTTGGTGCTTCCAATGAATGTAATGTTTTAAGACATATAAGAAAAAACATTATGTGGTTTTCTCCCACTTTGGTTTTCCACGTAAAAACATTGGTGTACTTTGTATGTGTATGATTGCTCATGTATTCATTGTTTATTTACTCTGCAATTATTGGATGATAATGCTACATTGATATAACAATTTCATTATATGGTTAAAAAGGATTATATTTCTCTATTACTGATTCACCCCCCTCTCAGTAATCCAACAATTGGAATTAGAGCAGGTTCCTTTAGAAATTAGTTTAACCACTGAAAGGTAGATCATGGAGAGAAAAAACATGTATAAAAATGGAATACCACAGTTTAATGGACAAAAGTGTACATTTTGGTGCAGAAGGATGAAAGCATATATATAGGCATAGGGATTTTAAATTTGGCAATCAGTTGTAGATGGATACAAAGAACCAGCAGTTCCGCGGAAAAATGAAAGTGCAATAAACTTCGGTCAAAATAATTCCAAAGCCACAAATGCACTTCTGAATGGCATTTGTGAATCGCTATTTACAAAAGTTATACATTGTAAATTCATTAAAGATATTTGGGACAAACTTCAAAATTATTATGAAGGAGATTCAAAAGTCAAAGAAGCAAAGCGTCAAACTTACAGAGGCCAGTTCGAACAACTAAAGATGAAGGAAGATGAGAATATTTCAACTTACTTCTTATGAGTCGATGAAACAATAAATGAAATCATAGGATTGGGAGAAGAAACCAAAGAATCTATAATTGTTCAAAAGGTACTAAGATCTCTTCCTATGAGATTTGACCCTAAGATATCAGCACTAGAAGAAAGAGAAGATCTAGACTCAATAAGCATGGACGAACTACATGGAATATTCATAGCATATGAAATGAGAACTGAATAGGAAAATCCAAATAGAAAAGAAGCAGCTTTCAAAGAGTCCAAAAGGTCAAAGAAAAAGGGAAAGAAAAAGGAAAAATAATATAGAAACAACAATGACATCTCATAAGATGATGAAGAAGTGGCCAACTTTGTCAGAAGATTGAACAAGGGAGCCAATGGCAGATATAGAGGTAAGCTTCCTTTGATTTGTTTCAATTTTGATGGTATTGGTCATTTTGCTAACAAATGTCCTCATAAGAAAAATAAGAGGAATGATGAATATTACTCAAATAGAAAAAAAAAAACATATAAATGCAAAAGAACCACAAAGAAAGTTTTCAAGAAAAACTTTTGCACCAAAGAAGACATCTCATCATCAGATGAAGATGAAGTCAGTGACATTGAGACAGAAAGAGTTATATTCATGGAACTAGAAGATTCTGACAAAGAATACACTGAAGAAGAATATGAAGAGGCTGAAGAAGAATTTGAAGAGGTAGAAGTTGTTGTAGGAAAATCTCCCTGCAGACAGGTAGATCGCCTCTAAGAGCTTGACCCTAACTGTAAGACAGAAAATGCTTAACGTGGACACTGACTTCCTTTAAAATCTATCCAAACTAACACATGAGAAGGAAGGAGAATAGAAGTACCTCTTTATCGACGTTTTTCCCCGCACGCTCTGAGTTGCACTCTGATCCTTTGCTCCTCGCTGAGTTCTGCAGACAAACAAGATACGACCACTTCCTACTCTATTGATATTAGCTTAAAAATAGATCTATCTATCAATGATAAGTTCATGTAACATTAGACACAAACTAGAAAGAAACAGGCCAAGCGTGTCATATAAATGAGAATAACGACATCAGTACTTACAATCATAGATGTGAATGCGACAACTTCATCAAGTCCCCTTCGTCTAACCCTTGCCTGAAAGATCCACAACCTGGATAACAACAGCTTCACTGATCACTCTCCTTTGGCTGACTGTGTGTTTCCTATGAGATCATAGGTTTCATGCTAGTAGTTCTTCCTCCCCTTTCCACCATCATACAACTTGCTTATATAGGTTAAGAGGAGCTTAATCTCTTGATTTATCTTTAGAACAAGTTGGGGAACCTCTTCCTTAGATCAGGGATCTTCTGATGAAACCAAGAATTTGAATGAAACTACCTTCTAATATTGAAATATCCTCCTCTTATTCTCCTCAACGGGCCAACTACTGCCTCAGATTAGGCAACGCTCCTGCAAAAGGGGTATCGGAGCGTTGTAGCGCTCCCTGAGAAGGTTAAGGGAAGCGTCAACGCTCCAAAAGTGAGTAGCGCTCCTGTAAAAGGGTAGGAGAGCGTTATAACGCTCCCTGAAGCCTTGTAGGGGGGCTCCAGTGCTCCTAAGGCTGATATAGGGGAGTGCTCACCCTCAAAACCATTGTTTCAGAGCTCTTTTCAGGTGTCAAGAGTCCCTTGACTTCGGTTAAACAGTTCTCCTTCTCCAAACCAAGTACATGAGATGTTTTAAGTGACTCCTTAGTGTCGTCATTATGGCAGTATGATTGAATGATGTTTTCAACACTTTTGAACAACTTGCGACACTTGCAAAAGTTGTAAGGAAGATGCGACACTTACGACAATTGAGAGGAATATGCGACACTTATCCAATTGAGTAATTTTGACGTGTAACAGAATGCCCCCCAAAGTATGAAGTTAGAAGATACAAAATGATGACTGAAATACGTTGTAGATGTTCAAGCAAGGGTATAGACTCGGAGAGCCTGACGGAAGCTGCAAACAAACATCCAACAAATATCATGACATATTTCAAAACCCAAGGCATGCATACCTATGCTTGGGTGATCAGGACTTGCAAGATATGGCCTCCATAAAATACACTGCAGATCGATAATGGTATTGATAAAAAGGTATAGCCACCGAAGATACAATGTTGATCTATACTCTGATGACTCGAACTGATCATAGCCACAAAGAATACACAGTGGATCTACGAAATGATAAAACATAGCCATGACCAATACAAAGTGGATCTATGTGACAGTGTATGTGTTCTTTGTCCAATAGAAATTCCTTCGCATCCTGGGTGAAGCATATATCAAAGTGATCACTCAACCTAGGGTCTTCTTACCAATCCCAATACGGTACAAATATGACCATGTGAATAGATGTCCTGATGTCGAACATGGCAGAAACCACTTGATTACCAGTCAATGGTGTGAACCGTTAACAAGTGCGAGGGAGATCACCATTAATGTTAATGATTCCCAAGGTACCCTAGTACATTCCAGCAAATGTGAATAGATGAGCTGAGGTCGAACATCCGTGGAATCATTTGATCAGAGGTCAATGATGTAAACCTATTGTCGAACATGAGGAGGCCTGCCATTGAGGCATGCAGGTCCCAAAGTACCAACTAGTTTCTAATCCTAATTCTTGGATAATGTGTTGGAGTCGACAGGAATAGACTCATCGAGGGAGGGCCTTGATGTATCCCCCATCAATGACATGAAGTGGATATGGATATGTAATTGGCAGATCAAACGGACATGGACTGACACAGGTTTTGAGGCAAGATATTTGGGATGGCTGACTCTCGAGGTGGATACTTCCCTTGAACACTAAGGCACAACAACAAAACATGACATGGACCGAAACTATGTAGTGGGTACTGTGACTTGCGTCGGGTGACCCAAAGGAGTGAAAGGAACTCCAAGGATTGGCTTAGTGCAGAGGTTCAGCGGATTATGATATGTGCAAATGACACAGTGTCGTGTTCAAGGGCGACTCTAAGAAGTGTTGGATGATGTTCTCAAGAGACTACTTGGCTTGCTCCTTTCAATTTTTTCCCCCATCCAGATAGATGAGTACCCCTTTTTGATTTAATGAGCTCGAGGAGGATAACACATGCTCAATATAACTCACCTTCGGTAAGTTCCTCTTCCTTTGTTTAATGAACCGGAAGAAGTAAGGGTTCGTTCCCATATGGGTCTGTCGATGTGTGCTTTAACGAGTCCAAAGACAAAAAAATCGAAGGTTTTTCGGGATTATAGAGTTTGGAAAAACACTTAAAAGAGAACTCTCTCGGTTCCTTTTTCGTACAGTATTCCAACGAGACCGAAAAAGGGTTAAACTATCGCTCGAAAGATGCCCTTTCTGACCTTTTAACGAGTGTGAAAGGAAGCAAGGTCACTTGACAATCTTTTCATATTTAGAGAATTTGAAAAGGGTTTAAAGGAGACTTCAGGGGGGTTCCTTTTTCATGTGTTTGTATCTGTACGAGTCCGAAAAAGAGATAAAAGTTTACCCGGTTATGTTCTCATATTATCAAGCTTGAGAACGAACTAAGACTATGCTCATAAGTGTGACAAGGTAGGTAATCCATCAGAATTGTCGGGAAACCTGTGATGCCAAAACTACAAACCAGGGTTTAGTAAATCCATTATGTCATTAGAGAAACCCAAAAATGACTATACCTCATGAAAAATGAAAATTTATAAATAACAATTGATTGAAATTTCATTTACCATTTCATTTTGCACAAGGATTTTGGAGTAGTGGAGAATCTCATTTTGAAGTGGATCTTGTTTTGCTCGTTGTCGGAGCTACGGTTCACCATTTTGCTTGTCGTTCAGACCAGGGAGGTGTCCATCTCTTTCTCTTTCAAACACATGGTTTCACATTCATTTTAATAGCATCGTTTAATTAAAACATGAAGCCCTAAGTTGCCCCAAATAGAACCAAATCGACCTCTTTTAAAAACTAATGGAAAAGGGGAATTATTTTACAAAAAATGTTTTAGAAAGGGATGGCTAAGATGTCAACGCCCTTGTAGTCAATTAGATAGGTCGTTTTTGGTAAAAGAGCCCATAAAAAATCTTCCCATGTGCCCACACAACCCCCAAAGTCGTTTTGAATTTTTAAAACGTTTTCATTGTCATTTGATGAATGTGAAATGGCTAGGGAGGGCGTGGTAGTTATAAAAGAGTGTGTGGTTACTTTTAAATGATGTGGGCAGCTCATTTCATGTTTTAAATTGCTTTTAAAAAATGTTGAAATTGCCAAAACATGGAAATAATGGATTTCTTGATTTTTTGTTTTGTAGATAACTTTGGCGACCATGATCGAGTGGAAAGCGAGGGAACATGAGATGGATGACTTAGCCGCCTTGCGGAGTCCTTGCACACAGGCCGCTTTGCGAGCTTGTGGTTTGCTCAAATTCTTCAAGTTGCAAAAAATGAAGAGAGATATTTTATTGCTCGAGCATATGATTTGCCTCTGGGATGTTGCAGAGAAAGGGTTCCGAATTGGCACACAGCTTTTAACCATTGAGTTAGAAGACGTGTAATTTTTGACGAGCCTCTCAAAAAGAGAGGTCCCCATATTGTTCTCTGGGTAGAGGGCGCTACATGAACAAGTGGACGTGTATCTGGCACGCCACTGCATCCCAGGAGCAAGGCTAGTAGGGGGTAGAATCCCTATCAAGGATATTCGAGAATTGCCCCTCCGTTCTATATTGTTTGTTATCACAAGCGTGACAGGAAGCACTAGTGCTCGTCTGGCATCAAGATCGCAGGTGGCTTACAGTGTTCAGTGTTTGGAACCAACATTGTTCAAATGGAGTGCAGGGTTCCTTCGAAATGTGAAGGAACAGATCTCACAATGAAGGACTGGATAGAAGCAGTTTGGTTATGGCTCATTTTTGGTTTCATTTTTTCTAGAGCGCATCCCTCAGATGCAGCCTCAGATAGAACTGGCGGTGCGACCAGTGGATGAACCGAGGATGGAGAGGTGGACTAGTCTGTCTCCAAGGCTAGTGTTGGAGTCAGAGTTCCATTTCACTGGCGATTTCTTTGCCTGGCTGAGATGGCAGTATCTCTGGGTAGAGAACTTCCCTTATGCTGAGGTAGATTTTCGCGGGAGCATGGATTTGATTTTACCTGCAGGGGAAGATTGGGATGATTCAGGTAAGAGACTGAGCCATACCTTGTCTAGTTTTTATTTTTTAAGTTTTTGATGTATATATATTTTTTTGGGTATGTAGAAGAGTTTTAACAAATGTATTGTTTTCAACATGCAGACAAGGGAACAGTACATTCGATTGATATACCGCTACCAGGACGTCGCGGGGGCATCCCAATTGCAGCAGATCTGGCAGTACCATTGATGGGTCTTCGGGAGGTTGAGAGAAACCTCCAAGGCCTTACGATGGGCATCCCTCCTCTGCAGAGGGGGGAAGTGCCTTTACATCTACAGAGGCACACTGTGGGAGTACCAGAGAATATCAATTCTCTATTGAGGCGCGTAGTGTGCCCGGTGATGTGTTACTTGCAGCACAATGTAGTGCGAGGAGATTAGAGTCTCTTCGTTGATTATATTTGTGTATGCCTTGTCAGGCGACGTTGTATGGGTGGAAAAGCCCAATATTTTTCCCTTCTACATACTTTTTTATGTAATCCAAACATTTCAGTCACGCCATATATATATATATACAGTTTCGAGTTTTTTACAGTGCCAATGATTTGTACATGATTATGTCTGTGATGTGTTTTAATTTACATGTAATGTACAGTCTTTTTTTCCTTAACTCTTATATGTGGGAAAGATACCGATCCATGATATAGTTAGATAATGAATCTGAAACACTATTAAGTTCTCTTGGAATGTGTCTATATTCAATGTAATCGAACATTCGTTCAAGACAGTGAACTTGTAAGTGAAGACGTAGCAGGATAGGACTACGGATAGCGTAGATACGGTTGAGTTGATAAACCATGAGTTGGGAGTCTAAGTACACAATGATACGAGAGATACCTAGGGAGGAGGCTCGGGTCAACAGTCTGATGATAGCGTGATATTCTGCCATATTGTTGGTTGCTAGTCCTAAGCAAATGCCTCCTGAACTCACTACCTTGTCAAACTGGTAAATAACCCATGCTGCCGAAGCAATGTTTCGAGTATGTCGGCTAGCATCGTCCATGAACCCAAAAAAGATAGGAAAGGAAGACATCATCTGCGCATGAAAACACAGGCACATTCATGAGTGGCAAAGGTAAAGACTCAAGCACGCGAAAGAAATAGACACACCAAACTAAAATACAATAATGTACAAAGTACAAATGCTAGGTGATCTAGGCATAGTACTTTTTAAGGTAAAGCTCGTTTCGGGGCTCTCCCAGGGAAATTCCATCATGATCAATGAGTTTGTAAGAACCTTTGTGTAGAACACAATTCACGATGTAGGGACCATGCCACATAGGTTCTAACTTTCCCGTCCCCAATTTTTCGTGAGCTTGGTCGTAAACTAGGACTAAATCTCCTTCTGCAAAAGCCCGAGGGTGGATGGATTTGTCATATTGACTCTTAATTCATTTCTGATGTGCCTCATTGGCAAGAGCAGCATCGCAACATGTTTTTTCCAACTTGGATAGATACAAGAATCGTTCTTCTTCAGCAGAAGTATGGGGTAGGAGTTCTACTTTCAGTTTGAGTGATGGAATCTCACACTCGATTGGTAGGACAACTTCAATGCCATAGACCAACTGGAAAGGAGTAAAT
>JZKD02S2430873.1:773228-807869 GCA_000966675.3 Picea glauca
AGAAGACTCCGGGAAGCAAGAGAAACCCTAATGAGTTGGCTAATAACCCTAGAAGCCTTGTCGGCTCAAGAAGATAATTTATATTAGGCTATTAGCCTCCAAGAGAAGAAGTCAGACAGAAATAATAATAATATACTGAACAGACACATACCCAGAAGGAGAAGTCATCCCCAGCAAAACTGGCTGGATTACTATAAATACAGGGAGCCAGTTCTCATTTGCAGTATCTCAGAATTGCAGTTTCCTAGTTGGTGCGCACTGCAGTTGCAGTCTAGTGCGCAGGTTTGGAGGAGGGTTGCAGGTGCAGCTGCAGCAGCAGCTAGTTCTCAGTATTAGCTTGAATTTCTCTTGGCTAGGGTTTGGACTATCTGATCAACTTTTTGTGATGTGCTATCCTTGGGGATTGATGCGCTACTCTTTGTTTGTCTATCTAGCCTAGGGTTTGCTTCCGGAGGAATTCTCAGTCAAGGTTAAGGTGCTCGGAGGGAGGCTTCGGCCTATGGTTGGGTGACGAAGGTATCATCAATAGTAAAATGAGCACACCATATTCTATATTCTAACAGGTTCCTCCTAGAGAACCACAACAGAACAACAATAGTCGCAGACAGAAACCTCAGAAGAGAACATGGATAAGAAAGCAGAATCAGTATAACAATGAATAATGCACATTCGCTCTACAAGCTAAGCAGAAGAAACGTGGTTGGTATGTTGACAGTGGTTGTTCAAAACAAATGATAGGTGATAAATACAGGTTTCTTACATTAAGAAAGGAAAGATATGGATCAGTCTCCTTCGGAAATGATGATTCAACTAAAATCATTGGAAAAGGCACAGTTAGAATGGGAAACAAGAATACCAAGGCAGAAAATATTCTACTAGTAGAAGATATGAAACATAATATTCTAAGTGTGAGTCAAATGTGTGACCAAGGTCATAAAGTTACTTTCAATTCACAAAAGTGTGAGATAAGAAAATAAGACTTAGGAAAATTGATTGCAACAGCTACAAGAACTTCAAGCAACATATATGTATTAAGTGAAATTGGAAATGAAAAGTGTTGTCTAGGAAAGGAAGATGAAAGTTGGCTATGGAACAGAATAATGGGTCACATACACTTTGGTAACCTTTTCAAAGTCAGAAAAAAGGAAGCAGATAGAGAAATACCCTAGATCACAAAACCAACCAACACTTTATGCAATCATTGTCAACAAGGAAAGCAAACAAAGACCAGGTTTAAATCAAAGGAATATTCAATGACAAGATCATTGGAAATTGTGCATACTTATATAGTTGTACCAAGTACAACAAAGGGTTTAAAAGGTGAGAAATATTTTATTTTATTATTTGATGAGTGTACAAGAATGACTGTAGTTTTATTTCTCATAAATAAGTCAGAAGCTTTTGAAAACTTCAAGGTCTACAAGGATATGGTTGAAAATGAAATGGATTCAAAAATCAAATGTTTGAGATCTGATAATGGAGGAGAGTTCATTTCAAAGGAATTTATGGACTACTGCAATAGACATGGAATAAAAAGGCAATTATCTATTGCTAGGACACCTCAAGAGAATGAAGTTATTGAAAGAAAGAACATGACAGTACAGGAAATGGCTCGAACAATGCTAATGGATTACAAATTGACAGATATCTTTTGGACACATGCAATACGTACAACAATTCACAATCAAAATAGTAATGCTCAGAAAATAACACTGAAAAAACTCCCTACGAGCTATGGAAAGGAAGACCAACAAATGTGAAGCACTTCAGAGTATTTGGAAGCAAATGCTACATCAAAAGAGAAGATAGAAGAATGGGAAATTTTGAATCTCATGTGGACAAAGGATTACTTTTTGGTTACTCAAGTACAAAGAAAGAATGCAAGTGTTACAATCTGAGGTTGAACAAAGTTGTGGAAAGCACCAATGTAACAATTGATTAAACAAGTAGATGAGAATTAAAGGAAGAAGAAAATGAATCAATGGAACAACTTTACGAAGAAGAAGCAGAGGATGAAGAAGAAGTAGAAGGGGAATATGAAGAGGATCAGACAGATGTAGAAGATCAAGTTCAACAAGTGCCTCCAAAGACACCTAGAAAACGAGTATAGAAAAATCATCCTTCAGATTAGATTATCGGAGACAAAGATGCAGAAGTTGAGACTAGAAGAAGAATATGTCCACTAGAACAAACACACATAGCACTCTCATCTACGATTGAACCAAACTATTTTTAAGAGGCCAGCAAGGATGAATTTTGAAATAAGGCCATGGGTGAAGAATTGAATCAAATAGAGAAAAATGACGCTTGGGAATTGGTTCCAAGACCAAAGAATAAGAATGTGATTGGCACAAAGTGGGTATTCAGGAATAAATTGAATGAAGATGGATAGGTTACAAGGAAAAAAGCTAAATTGGTATGTAAAGGATACGCATAGGTTGAAGGAATTGACTTTGAAGAGACATTGGCCCCAGTTTCCAGAATGGAAGCAATCCGATTGCTTTTAGCTTATGCATGCTCCAAGAATATTAAAGTGTATCAGATGGACTTAAAATCAACTTTTCTGAATGGGGAACTTGAAGAAGAATTTTACATTTAACAACTATAAGGATTTTAGTTGTCAGAGAACGTAGATTACATGTGTAAATTGAATAAGGCCTTGTATGGTATAAAGAAAGTTCCTAGAGCATGGTACTCTAGACTGGATAAATATCTATAGCAGTTAGGGTTCATAAAAGGAAGTGCAGACAACAACCTCTACATCAAGGTAACTCAAGATAGTATTTTATTAATTGAAGTTTACGTTGATGATATTATTTTTGGAAGCAATGATGACAGGTTAAGCCAGAAATTTGCAAAGGATATGCAAAATGAATTTGAAATTTCATTACTCAGAGAACTATACTTCTTTCTGGGTCTTCAAATACGTCAAAGAAAGCAAGGAAATTTTATCTCTGAAACTAAGTATATCAGAGAAATGCTAAAGAGGTTCAGAATGGAAGATTTCAAACCAGTTATCACTCCTATGCAAACCAGTTGCAAATTGAGCAAAGATGATGATTCAAAGTATACAAAACAAAGGCAATATAGGTCAATGATTGGCAACTTACTATATGTGACAGCATCCAGATCATATGTAATGCAGGCAGTTGGACAAGTGGCACGATTTCAAGCAACACCAAAAAAATCACATATATTAGCAGTGAAGAGGATTTTTAGATATCTCAAAGGAACAAAAGAGTTTGGATTATGGTATCCAAAAGGAAAGGATCTATCACTTATTTCCTACATAGATGCAGATTGGGTAGGTTTCATTGATGACCAATGAAGCACCAGTGGAGAATCATTCTACTTGGGTGAGCGTTTAGTGTCATGGATAAGAAAGAAACAATCATTAGTATCCTTATCTACAGCCGAGGTAGAGTATATTGCAGCAGCAACATGTTGTACACGGGTTCTATGGATGAAACAAACTCTAACAGATATACAGGTTGAGTTTGATGAGCCCATTCCAATATATTGTGATAATACAAGCGTCATCAATATCTCAAAGAACCCGGTGATGCGCTCCAAGACAAAGCACGTTCCAATCAATTATCACTTTATACAGGAATAGGTTGCAGAGAAGAACATAAGAGTTGAATATGTGGGCACAAAAGAACAAGTGGCAGACATATTTACAAAACTACTTCCAAGAGAATACTTTGAGTATCTTCGCCAGAGACTCGGAGTAATTTCTACTCCAAAAAGTATTATTTTGAATGATTATCTTATATGTCTTTGATCTACATAGGAAGAACCATAAAGAGGACAGTTCAGGTCGGCATATCAGTTTCAGGAAGAGTTTAGACAGGGGGAGTTTCTCCAAGGACATTTCAGTTTGGGGGAGCAGCCCCGGATGGAAATATACCTTTTCCATTGATAACAAAGGGGGAGAGATTTATCAGATGCAGAGGACAGAGGCATGGTTCCAGGGGGAGTGATGGTTACAGAGGGAGCATGAGTCATATGACTTTAGTATTGCATGACATGAATTCAGTATTACATCAAAGTGTTGCCATCAATTCCAAAGGGAGATATTGTTTATTAATTGGGTTGGTTGTCATTGATTTCAACCCTTGAAGAAAGTATGGTATTGAATTCTGGTAGCACAAAGGTTTGGGTAATGGAATCAAGTTTGTTTGATGGATAATGGTATGATTTTTGATATATTTGCAGGTAATACTGACACAGACGCGCGCCCTACCACGGGAACATCCGCTCACACAGGACCTTCCTCTCTTCTTGGCCCAAAGAACTCAAAGGTTATCCTAATTCCCTATCGGGAATTTTCCTACCCACAGATTCTCCTCGTCGCACGATCCCCTTCCGTAAATTCTCGGAGGATCGAAACTCGCGAATTTGCGAGTCCAACAGTCGAGTGCTACACCCTCGGATCCCCGAGGCCCGATGGTTAGTCAACTCGCTGAATTTTTCCTGAGGGATTTCGCTACTCACAACCTCGTGAATTTGAGCACCCAACACTTGGGCTCTCAACCTGCGAACTCCCGAGTTCATGAGATCTCTCGATCTCTCGCCACCTGTCCTCCTCAGATGGACGGCTATGATCTTCTCACGTCCTCGTGACTTTGAGCACCCAACACTTGGGCTCTCAACCTGTGAACTCCCGAGTTCACGAGATCTCTTGATCTCTTGCCACCTGTCCACTTTAGATGGATGGCTCAAAATCCCTTGCCACTTCGCTGCCTCTTGCTACTCAACTTTTGGGCTCCAAATCCTGAGTTTCCAATACACGATACCATGGGTAGATCCTACGGCTCCTGTGGCTCAGAATCGATGGCCCTACCTCTCCTGAGCTTCAAACTCTTCGGCCCTTCTCTCCGTAACCTCCTTGTACCTCTACAAGATCTGACGATCCTTGAAACTTCGCGAAATCTCTTCAGAAGATTTCGACCGTCCGTTCTTCCTTGGTTAATCCACAAAATGAAAGAGAGTATCTCTCCATGAGATTCCTTCGCCTTTTTCGCCAACCTACGACGTTTCCTCCCCGACTTCAGTCACACTTGTTTACGCTGATCTTCAGCGACTCAGAGGCCTATCCTTCCTGAGATTTTCCAAACTTCAACCTCAACGAGGTTCTCTGCACGCACTCCTTGCGGCAAGCCTATGAACACTTCAATTGTTCGAGCTTTCTTGACTCTGCGTATGACCGTAGCAACAATCCTTCAAAAGATTTTTCCCAGTTCACGAATGAGACTCTCCTTATCCTACGCACTCCTTGCACGGCTTTTGCAACCCACTTTCACTTCTGAGTGCTTTGAGAACAAGAGTTTACTCTCTGAGCCTTCTGTCAATGCACTCCTTGCGGACGACTTCAACTGCACTCCTTGCAGGAATCCTTGCTCAAAAGAGAAACAATTGTAACTCACTCCACTTCCACTCAGATTTCAATCTTACGCATGAAATTATACACACGACATAATAACAAATGCATAACAGGAAGTAATATTCATAAGCAGATCATTCAACACACATACACAGAGAATAACACAACAACCATGAATCTGAATCAACTTCTCTATTAATTCAAGATCTGTACATGGATGTCTCCTACAACTACCTGCTATTCTCCTATGCTCTAGCTTCTTCCTTCCCCTGTTGCTTAATGTTACAATGATCAAATGAGGGTGTCTATATTCGGTTTTCCCTCTTCCTTCTAGAACTATCTAATCTAAGAATTCAATTCTATCTACCTGTAACTACTACTATAAATGCCTTTGTCTATCTCAGACGAGAGCATATGGCTCGAGGTCTGATTACATTTTTACCAAGGCGCTTTCATTAAATGATCTCATTTAAGTTTCGCGCGTCAACTTCAAGAGAGGATTTTAAAATTCAAAAACTTGAGCTGGACGTCTTCCAGTTGTCTTCTTCTTCCACGTTGGTTTTGCTTGTCATGAGGGATGCTCCTACATCAAATACTATTCTAGATGTATATTACATGTCATTCCATTTATGTTGGTATGTGTAACATCACATAGCTCCTCACGGTTAGAGAGTTATGGCCATGTGAAGTTGGAGAACCCTCATGAGTCATCTAGAAGCCCCCAAAGGTCAAAGTAGTCAAAGTGTTTGCAAAGAAGAAATTATTTAAATAATAAAGTGAAGTGATGAGTGTACTATAAGTCAAAGTGGATACAAAAGAAATTATTTAAAAAATAAATTTAATGGAGAAATTACTAAGTGGATAAGTGGTTAGAAGTGGGTTAGCCCTAAAATAAAGAAAGTGGTTTAAGAGATTTTAGAAGGTAAATGATAAAGTGAAGTGATGAGTGTACTATAAGTCAAAGTGGATAAAAAATAAATTATTTAAATAATAAATTTAATGGAGAAATACCAAGTGGAAAAGTGGTTAGAAGTGGGTTAACCCTAAAATAAGGAAAGTGGTTTAATATGGTTAGAAGGTAACCCCTTAAGGAAGCTACATAAAAGTATAAATAAGAGGGAAGGGTATCTCATTTTAATCACACTTTAGCATATTGAATATCTACAAGTGACTGAAATAAACAAATGATATCTAAGCCGAATTTTAGAGGGAAGGTGAAGTAAAGAAGGCTGAAATTCAAGGGAGGATAAATTCTTTTGATGATGCCTTCTAAGGTATGTTATTTACAGATCATCTCACCATTTTCGCAATAATTATTTTTCTAGAATGATTCAGACCGTGAAAGTGGGAGGTCGTTGAGGAAACATATCCAAGTAGTTGTGATAAATATTTCAGCTTGTGGGTCATTGTACATTTGGAGTTACACTCCGTGGAAAATAGGGTTTGTGTCTAGTCCTGAACTAGTGTAAAACAGGTGTTTCGGGTAAGAACGTCATAAATTATTCATAACATATCCAAATTCAGTAAGACCAAATGTATTGTTTATAGTAAAGTATGTAGTATGTTGTGTACTATTTTCAGATCTATACAAAAAATATTACGTGCGGGCATTCTCTACAAGTTCGATCTCTAGAATAATCCAGAATTCAACAAGGTATGCCATTTTTTCTATAACTCCTTTTCTGAGAGGTTCCAAGTAGTGAAATCTGGAGGAATTGTATAAAAGACACTGAAGAACATTGTATACAATTTTCAAATATTTATTCATTACAGGTACATAGTTATGATTATTGCAAGTTAGGGTTGTTGACTAATCCAAAACTAGTCATGTGAGACTAAACTAAAATTTGATGAAAATGCTAGTCTCTTGTTGAGGAAGGTTTGCAGGTATGTGATCATATACACCAGGTCTATTATAGAGTTACAAATCAGATTTGGATGATGAAATTGATGAGGGATTTTGGTTGAGGTTGAGGTACAGGTTGGTGCATGGTTGATGCACTTCTTTATGGTACAGGTTGATTACAGGTTGAGGTACAGGTTGGTGCATGGTTGATGCACTTGTTTATGGTACATGTTGATTACAAGTTGTTTGGTATAGGTTGGTGCATGGTTAATGCACTTGTTTATGGTACAGTTTGATTGGTACATGATTACAACAGTATATCTCACAATGATAGTGTGACAGTGGTTCCATCATTCTTCTTATATTTCAGGGCGGGTGGACGAGGAAAGGACATGTGGTTTTAGCCACCTTCCGGTTGTAGTTGGAGAACATAGGGGGTTGTAGCCTCTTTCTGGTTGTATCAATAGAATTGAGGAGTTGGAGCTTCCCTCAGGTTGTAGCCTTAGAAACTAGGGGGTTGGAGCCTCCTTCCAGTTGCAGCTGGAAAACAAAGGAAGTTGGTGCTTCCAATGAATGTAATTTTTCAAGACATATAAGAAAATTCATTTTGTGGTTTTCTCACGCTTTGGGTTTCCATGTAAAAACACTAGTGTATTGTGTATGTGTATGATTGCTCATTTTTTCATTGTTTATTTACTCTGCAATTATTGGATGATAATGCTACATTGATATAACACTTGCATTATATGGTTAAAAAATAATAGATTGCTCCAGTACTGATTCACCCCCCCTCTCAGTAATCCAACATGTGTGCAGTTCCTGGTTCACTCTCAAGAATTTTCTTTAAAAGAAAAGAAAACATTTTTCATTTTTTATATTTTTACTTTCTTTTGATTACTATGACGAACTTCTATAAAAGTCCCATATTCTGGAAATCTTGAGTCCCACAAAAAATCATAATAGAGGAGTACCACCTCTATAAAAACACAGGGGGATTTATATCCTCGTGAGGTTGTCGTTTCGTTCCTAACAGATTCAAGCATAACATTTTTGGCGACCATACTAGGGACATGAACTGAAAATTCAGAACTTGGCCCAGCTTTTGTGAAAGAATATATGACTTTACTCCAGGGTGATCAGCCCCATGAAGAAATTGGATTGAATAATCAACAAAGCATTTTACACCAGTTGTATAATATGGTAATAATGACAACCCAGACTCGAGAATATATAGAAAGGTCCTGGAAGATATTAGTCTAAGAAGAAGAAAGAGAAATTATTTGAAGACAGAGGATACAAGAATTACAAGATCGAAGAAATCAAAGGCTAGCTACAGAAACACAAGAACAAGGTCAAGATTGAGTTGGACAAATACAAGGGACCCATTACCAGAAGTAAAAGTAAGCAACACTCTATCCTTAGGATTGAAAAGTCTAGCCATGTAGTCTCCTCAAGCATGGAAAAAAGAGACAAATATCCTAGAGACGAGCATCATGAGGAGAGACAAGGAGGTGGAAGAGATATCGCAAGAAATCAAGGAATCTCGGGATTCGGAAATAGAAGGAGGGTAAGAGATTCCCCTCTTAATCTTATAGGTGAACAACATGAGCTCCCTATTCCCCCTAAGGGAACATTAAAGGAATTTTTGGGAGATCGAAAAATCGATGCAAAGAGGCATCTTCACTTATTTCTTGGTGTTTGTGACTTTCACTGAGTTGAATGATCAAAATCTAGACTAGGGGTCAAAATTTAGCTCAAAAATCAAAGTTTTCGAAATTGCCTCAAAATGAATGGGTGCGTAGCCCTCATCGTCACGAACCCAACGCAACTCATTTGGGTTCAAACAGACGTTGGATGAGAGAGATATCGCGATATGTTCAAATCGCCAAACAAGTAAAAAAAATGAGTGCTGACTGTGCAGTTCGTACAGTCTGTACGAATGCTGACATGGCAGAGGCCATACGCTGACATGGTAGAGACCGTACGTTTGTACACTGAGGTAGCAGATGGTGATGTGGCATTCACTCATTGGCAGATGTGGTCGAATCACGATGTGACACGTGGCATTTAATTTACAAATGGTGTGGTGCCACGTGGCCCAGTCATGGGCTGCCACGTGGCACCGTTGTAATTGGTTGTTTGTTTAAAATGTTATGGAGTCTGTGGGGTTTGAACCCTGAACCTCCTCCCACCGTGCATCGTTTTAACAAAGTCTGACCAACCAACATGCCACACTATATCACTTGTTATGTATATGGTTTTTAAACTATTTAAGTTTGAATTATATGCATGTCGGCGGGGGGTCGGACTAGGGCTTAGCCCCGGCCCACGGTTGTATTGCATACTATATGACCGTTATATATACGGAGCTTTGGCGCGCGGGGGGGAATTGTTTTAAACATATTCAAAGCTCTGGTCATATGTATTACCACATGACCATGTCGTTGGCGTGTGTTTTAAACAAGTCCCCGGTCGCACACCTATTCACCATATGACCTTAACCTTGGCGCGCGGGGATAAGTTTGGTTTTTAACAAACGGTTAGCCCATGGTTTCGAGTGCTTACCCATGTGACCTTGGCCTTGGCAGTTAGGGGTTGGGCGTGCCCTAACCATCCTACAGTTTTCATAGTTATGCAGTTGTGCTCGGTGCTAGGTTTAAGCACGTAAAAATGCGTGTGATCTAGGTTGAACACACAGAGGTTCGTTTTGGCGAACCAGAGACAGTAAGCTTGAAAGAAGAGAATGGAAGGAGGCCTATCTTCTTCATTTTTTGGCCAAATGAGGTGCCGTAAAATCCCAGCTAGGGTTTTTTGGATGTTTTGAATCCATTGGCACTATTTTCAAAGCCATTTGAAGACTTATTTTGCATTTTTTAACCATTGAAGTTTAAGGAAGCTCTAGGGATCTTGAAGCCCTCATTGTTTGAGGTCATGCTCAGATGAGCCTATGTTTGTTTTCTGTGATTGAATAATCATTTTTGGCTAATTAATATGCTTTGAACACTTTGGGATAGGTTTTAGATCCATTTGAGGACTTTTACAGGTGTTTTTTCCAAAGAAAAGCTCAAGGAAGCTTAAGGCCACGTGTAGAAGAGGTCATGCCCAGATGAGCCATGATCTGTTTTCAAAGTTCTACCCAATGGTACAGTCAAAATTTCCATTGGATTTGAGAAGCATCTTGTAAAAATATCTTTGACAAATTAATCCCAGAGAGCCAAGTCCATTGAAGGAGGCTCAAGGAGATGTAGCCCAGAGAGGGGTGAACTCCTTTATCATCTTGTTATTGTTGTGAGTTTGATGGTTTTATTTGCTGAAAGTTATGTTGTTGTGTATTTATTTAAAGTACATATTTAACCATTTAAAAGAACATTTCCTCACACATGAACATTTAAAAGAAGCATAAACTTGGCACATAATTTATCTTGCATATTTCAACACATGGAGCAAGGTCCTGTAAAGTTTTATTTTAATGAAGTAGAGGGTGCTTGCATAGCATAACAAGTCAGCCCACTATTTTCAGATCATTGAATATGACGACGTCATGGTGAGGTTGTTTCTGCAAACCTTATCATAAAGAGGTTATGAATGGTATACAACATTTCCTAGTAGATCCATTCGCTCATTTAACAACCTCAAAGTTATGTTCCTAACTATGTTTTCCTCTCCAATTGCATACCATGTTGATATTATGGTAGCTACAGAAGGTATTTACCTCCACATGTAAAATTAACAAGAATAGAATATTTCGAGAGGTAAGAAGAAACCCTAAATTAGTTGGTTAATAACCCTAGAAGACAAGTCGGCTCAAGAGGATAATTTGTATTAGGTTATTAGCCTCCAAGAGAATAATTTGGCTAAAGGAAATATTATATACTAAGTAAATAGGCACCCATAATGAGAATTCGACCTAGGTAGTTTGTTAGTTTTAGTATAAATGCAAGAGGCTGGTCTTCATTCTGGCAGGCATTCTCAGAACTACAGAAGCAACACTTGTGCACACTGCAGTTGTCCAGTTTGTGCGCAAGTTTGGAGGAGAATTGTCATTTCAGCTAGCATATTTTTGTTTTGGCCTGGACTCTCTCTTGGTTATGGTTTGGACTATCTGATCATCTTTTGTTACTCCTATTTGGTGTGTTATCCTTGGAGAGAGGTGTGCTATCTTGTTTGGATATCTATCCTAGGGTTTTCTTTTGGAATGATTCTCTGGTTAAGGTGCTCAAGGGTGGCTTCGGCCTATGGTTGGGTGAAAATAGTGATATTGTCTATGGTTAAATGAGCACATCCATTATATTCTAACAAGTTATGGGCCCACACCTCCTTCATTCAGTCCAACCACTGGAAGGGAGCATATCCATAAGGATACTAATCTCATTGAAGAACTTTCGCTAGGGTTTCTAGCAGGAGCAGTTACCAAAGCACTACCACTAGGGTTACTAGCAGGTGCAGTTGTAGAAACCCTAATCCTCTCATTAAGGCACCTTAATTGAATGGATTGACCTAATTTCCAGATAGACTAGTGCGCCCTGACCTAGCACATCTTCTGGTACTCTCAGCAAGCTAAGACATCAAGGTTGATTTTTTGGTCAAATCTAGGGTTGACCAAGTCAAGGAAACCATGACTTACTCTATGAAGTCAGAAAAAAATTTATATGGGGCTTCTAACTTCAGAGCAGGGAAGACAAGGATTGATCTCATCCTTGCCAAGAATAAAGTGTTGGATATCGTGAAAGGAAAGATTGTGGAACCATAGTTTGAAGAATGAAAAGAAAAGGAACCGTAGAACGTTGTAGTTATGGAGAAGTTCAAAGACAATGACATCAATGCCATGAGTATCATAGTGGATTCTATAAAAGACCACCTGATACCCTACATCTCCCATCTTGATTCATCTAAGAAGATGTATGATGCCCTAACAAACCTCTTCTTGGTCAGAAACATTGGACAAGTAATGAGTCTGAATAATGAGCTCTGTGACATGAAGATGAATGATGATGACATCATAACATCATACTTTGTGAGAATATTTCAGTTAAGAGATAAACTACAAGACATTGAAGAGATCATTTCAGATAAGGAATTGGTAAACATGGTACTCAATGGTCTTCCCAAGACATGGGATGCATTTACCGCAAGCATGAACACAAGGAAGGAGTATCCTACGTTTGAATAACTTTGGACTTGTTTTTCACAAGAAGAATCAAGGATCAATGCAAAAGAGAAACCCCAAAATAAATACAATGATCAATCTTTCACAGTAAGATTCAAGAATTTCAGGAATAAAAGGAAGTTTGGCTCTAGGAAGAAGCCAAATAGAGAGAAAGATATGTCAGAAATCCAATGCTTCAACTGTCAAAAATATGGTCACTACAAGAACCATTGTCCTGTGCTAAAGAAAAGGAAGGAGACACATGAAGCATCAGTTTCCAAAGAAAAGGAACCTTCAAAGAAGACTAAGCAGGATGAAAGACACTTCTTCTTCTAAGACAAGGTAACAATACTCCTCATAGTTCTTGTACATACCATGTTTTTTGTATATATATTGCATATCTATTTCCTAGAAGATAATATGTTCCAAGAGAAACTATACCTATGGAAGAACAACAAGATAAGGATTGTTATCATTATGAATACAAGTCAGACAATACACATGAAAGGATGAAGTACATCAAAAACCCTTGGTAACAATTCATGTGGAAGATATTACATAAGTAACAGCTGCAAGATAAGATGAAATAAAAATCAATCTTGAAGAAACCTAGAAGAAGTAAAGACAGAAAGAAGTCAGTAATCAAGAGTAAACTGGAAAAATATTTGTGACACTTTGTAGAAGGAAATAAGGATGCAGACGGAAGTGTGGACTCTCCTAGATGGAGAGAGTCGATTATATATTTCCAAAAGAAGATCATGCATTCATGCATGAAGAAAGGATTAGGAGGGAGCTAATCCTAAATTATATGATCCATTGAAGATGATGAAGTATCTATCCATGGAAGCAACCATGAAAAATCAGAACATGTTCAGTGTGACCTTAGAAGAAGTCTTCTTCAAAAAGAAGCCTTAAAGTATCCCCGGTTGTCCATCCACATCCATGATCCTATGATGAAAGGAAGAAGTTGGAATCTTTAGGGCATGGAATCTATAGAAAATTCCATGGACCTGAGATCTAAAGAAAAACGTAGGGAAGAACATGAAGATTCCAAAAGAGAAAGAAAATAAAGAACAACCAGTCATTGTATCAAGAATCACAAGACTACTAGCCTGACCTAGACTCACTAAAAGAAATCAAGAAGAGGAAATGAAATATGTGATGAATAGTAGTGTATGGAAGACTTATGAATGTAAGCATTGTGAGATCCAGAACTAGAGGTTTCTCCTAGATGGAGGGAGAAGACTATGATGATTGCTTGTTATAGTAAACCAGACATACCAACCTTTGAGGTATACTAGGAAGAAACTCTTGTATGCATATGGAAGAAGGTTTTGTATGGATTCAAACAACTTGGTGCAGATCCTCCAATGCATAGCAGAAGCGTGGTGAAAAACCTTCTATAAAAAAGATATTGTATCAGAATGGTTACTGAGAACTCAAGGATGATGGATTGCCAATCCATGACAAAGCTCTCATGATGACATAAGAATTACCACTTGGATATGTTCCAAGTTTGACCCTTGCCATGATGTTATGAGCTAGCAGGAAACAAAAGAGATGAATTCAACTATGATGATCAGAGCTATATGAATCCTTTAGAAAACCATTGTTCCAGAAAGTCCGAAGTACATTGAGATCAAGAATTATATTCTTCATGATGAATTCCAAAAAGGAGAACTGGTTCTCCAATATATATCTTCATAGATGAGCAGATAAGAAGACATTTTGGTAAAGCCTTTGTTCAATATGAAAGAGTTTGTGTACTCAAGAAGGAGCTCATGGAGATGATTTCCTTATTGAAAAATGAAGAGATGACTCCCAAGTTGGAAGGGAGCACTAATGTGTTATTGATTTATTGACAGTCATTTTTCATTTCGAAAAATGGTCCAGGATGAGCAGTTCCTTTCCAGTTCGGAAAGTGGTTTGAGATTTCTGACGGACAGGAATTTTCCAATTCGGAAAATGGTCCAAATCGAACGATCATTTTCGTAATGAAAATGGTTCGATGGATTGTTGATGTAGCATAGATAGAGATTCCCCTTGTTGTTAACATAGGGAATTGTCTAGGACAGTCTCTCTTCTTGACAGTCAGTCTCAGTAGTGTTCAAGAAGACTGGTTCGCCTCGTGAGATAGTCATTCCTTCAAAGCTCATAGTTGTGAGCAATTTCGAAGAATGGTTCATTTTGGAGATTGGTGCAGGACAGTCATTTCCTTAGGAAATGGTTCGGATAGTCATTCCATAGGGAAGATTCATTCTCTCCAGGTTGCACTTTTTTTAGTGCTGGAGGAATGGCCCAGATAGGCGAATGGTCCAGGTTCAGTAATCAGGGACAAGCATTCCCTAGGGAAGATTCATTCTCTCCAGGTTTCACTTTGTTTAGTGTCAGAGGAATGGCCCAGATAGGTGAATGGTTCAGGCTCATAAATAGGGACAGTTATTCTTCCTTGCTTGAGAAGAATAGTCCAGATAACTCATCGTTGATGTTTTACTTTCTTAGGGCATATGCTCTTCCAGATCTCACAGATGTGAGTGGAAGAATGGCCCAGACAATTCAGTTTATATATCATAACAATGTTTTCTGTGAAGGTTGATGATATGATTGTTATGGAGACTGTATGTCTCCAGACAGTAGATGTATACTACTGTAGTGGATGTGTTCCACTAATTGTGACTATATGTCACTGATCAAGTATCTGTGTGCTACTTGGTGTGGCAGTGTACCACTGGATTGTAGTTGTGTGATACTATGGATAGACATAATTGTGTTCTATTGAATGGCATTGTTCTGATTGCCTTGAAGACTTTCAGTAGTGTTGGAAATGATTATCATCTAGATGGATGATCAATGGACAAAGATTTCCCAGACAGAAAATAGTTCAGAAAATTTATTCTTCTAGGACATATGTATAGATTAGAAGAATGGCTCTTGTGTCACTCTATGGAGTGAGTGACTTATCCAGCATCATGTCTGATTACTCGGATGGAGTATGGTTTCAAGAGATGATGCAGCTGATGACATTGATAGTGATGATGGTGCTCATGATCTAATCATGAGATAGTCTATACGACTATGTTGATGCTACTGGGTAAATGGTATGTTTGTGCTCAAGACCATTACTTTCAAATACCTCTCTAGATAGGAGGGAGTGTTGATATTATGGTAGTTGCGGGAGGTATTCACCTCCATGTGTAAACCTGAAGAGAATAGAATATTTCAGGAAGCAAGAAGAAACCCTAAATTAGTTGGCTAATAACCCTAGAAGACAAGTCGGCTCAAGAGGATAATTTGTATTAGGTTATTAGCCTCCAAGAGAAGAAGTCAGCTAAAGGATATACTATATACTAAGTAAATAGGCACCTAGAATGAGAATTTAGCCCAGGCAGTTTGCCAGTTTTAGTATAAATACAGGAGGCCAGTCTTCATTCTGGAAGGCATTCTCAGAACTGCAAAAGCAACACTTGTGTGCACTATAGTTAGCTAGTTTGTGCACAAGTTTGGAGGAGATCTATTGTTCCAGCTGCTGCAACTAGCAGATTTCAGTTTTGGCCTAGACTCTCTCTTGGTTATGGTTTGGAATCTATGATCATCTCCTGTTACTCTTATTTGGTGCGCTATCCTTGGAGAGATGTGTGTTATCTTGTTTGGTTATCTAGCCTAGGGTTTAATTCTGGAATGATTCTTTGTCAAGGTTAAGGTGCTCGAGGGTGTCTTCGGCCTATGTTTGGGTGAAAATAGTGATATTGTCTATGGTTAAATGAGAACATCCATTATATTCTAACATACCATACCCTCCTCACAGACTTTACCCAGATTGGGTTGAGGAAGAACGAAAGGATACGAGATTATAACCTCAAATTCAATAAGACCTTGAGTAGAATTACAAAATATAAAAGACCAAATGACCTGGTCATTCTTGGTTGTTATAAGAATGCAATGCCCCCAAATGTAAAATATGCCATCAAAACATCCCAAATGGATGCTTTGGAGGAATAAATGACTAAGGCCACTGAGATGGAAGAAATTATGATTGAGATGGGTGTCGACCTCGACATTATACTAAGAAGAGTACAAAGGTATATGGGGGGATTAAATATTTATAATCAAGGATCTTCCAGCTCAAGAAAGAATGAATAATTCAAACCTCGAGCGACTAAGAATCAAACGATAGGAGGAGGATTTTTAAAGGAACCACACCTGACGTAAAGGTTGATCCTGTGGCAGCATAGGAAACAAAGCAAAGAATTGAAATTGCACAGATGAATAGAACCATCAAACAGATGCAGAAAGAGATAACCAAACTGAGAAGGGGAGATAATTACATGCCAAACCTAAGAATGTTGATTCCCGAGAAAAGGAGGAATCCTCCCACCGAAAATAGAGTTAGGTTCTAGAATACTGATGACCCATAGAGACCAAGGGTTCCCAGACAACCTACTCCAAATGTGGTTGTTCTGGATGATGTCTATGACAAGAAATTAATCGAGCAAGAAATTTATTACTTACCTAATGAAAGCTATGAAACAGTGCATATGGACAGATGTGAGAGGTCCATGTATATATTTGAAGAGGGCGATAACGATCCTAACTCGCAAGAAAACATCGCCCAAACAAGAGGGTTTGTAAATAGACCAAAGAATAAAGGAGACTCTGATAAGGAAAAATAAAAAGAAAAAACAAATGAAAAAGTGTGGAATGAGAAAATGACAGATGGAACCAAAAGGAAACACATGGCATCAAGATCCACTCAAATGATGTATAATGTCATGGAGGACCTAAGTAAATTGAGGATAACTCTACCTTTCGTGTAAGTGGTAAAGATTCCTCAAGAGAGACAGAACATCTTGAATTTTTTAGATGATCCATCAGAAAGAAACGAAGTTATTGTGACCAGTCCAAAACAGAGCTAGAACCTGTGGGTTGTCAACTGCCAAACTGAGAGGTAAAATGTTTCCCTTCTACATTTCAATTGAAAATCATGATGTTGCATTACATAACTATTTAGTTGACATTGGCACGACAAATAATATAATGCCTCTTGCGGTCATGGAGGAATTGGGCATGAGTTGTACTAAGTGTTATGAAACTGATGAGAGAATATATGCAATCGATTCTAGAAAAGTGCTAGTGTATGGAGAAATCAAGTATTTTTATTCTTGGATTACAACAGCCCCCCATATCATTACAGTTTTCAATATTATTGTGGTAGACCTTCCTCCAGCTTATGGGGTTGTGATGGGAAGAGACCAGATGTACATGATCAACGAATACATAATCAATGACGAAATTTGTATGATGCTACTAGGCAAGGAGGGGGCGATGATTAAAGTACCCCCATGAACCCAAAAAAAACTTCTCCTTCAAGAAAAAGGACAATGAATTAATGGAATTTTATATAGACATTGGGATTGGAAACTATGTTATCATGTATATGGAGCACAATGAAAACCTAGAGCGATTTCAATGCTTGGGGGGACAAGAATGTTTTTTTGAAGGCTACTGGAGGATGTCGTTCGATGGAGCCTGTTCTAAATCTAGGAATGGAGTTGGAATTATCCTTTTGAGTCCAAATAATATTGTGCACCCCCATGTTGTGAGGCTAGATTTTTATTGCACAAATAATGAGGCAAAATATGAAGATTTGATCCAAGGGATGATCCTTCCATGGGAAATGAAAGCAGAACATCTCATTGTGATCGGAGACTCAGAGTTAGTCATCAATCAGGTTACACAAAGGTAAAAAATCAAAAAGGAAAGACTCAAGCTTTATTTCAAAAGAGTTAACAAACTAATGGAATCTTTTAGCTCTTTCAACATTGCATTCATTCCAAGGGACAAGAATTACAAGGCCGATTCACTAGCCTTGGCAGCCTCATTATCAAATCTAGACGATGCCCAAAGAAAAATGTATTTCCAAGTAGAAAGAGATTTTCGACCATATGTGCCCGATAATGTTGAATACTTACAAGTGTTTGAGAATGATGAACAATTAGAAAATTTTTTGTTAAATAATGATGATAAATAAGATGATAGCTCGTATGTCATCCCAAAAGATTGTATACAAGATGAATATTTTTTTACAAAAGACGATCATGACAAGAATCTCCTTGAATAAGTTTCAGTTCGAAAGGTGCAAGAAATGAGAAAAGTCAATATTGGAACGGACAAGTCCCTGAAATATGTCAACTTGGGAGTTGATTGCACCACTGAAGAGGTTGATCAATATGTTTCCTTATTCAAAGAATATATTGATGTATTCACTTAGACCTATGATTATTTGAAAGCCTATGATAAAACGATATTCCAACATATCATTCCTTTGAGGGAAGAAGTGAAATTAGTGAAACAAAAAAAAGGATGATGACTCCCAAGTTAAAACCTCTAGTAAAGATCGAATTGGAGAAGTTGAAGAAGGCAAGGACAATTTATCCCATCAGAAATTCATATTGGCTGTCAAATGTAGTGATCGTAAGGAAAAATTCCAAGGAAATATGAATGTGTGTTGACTTCAAAGATATTAAAAAAGAAAGCATAAAAGATAATTTTCCTCTGCCTAACATGGAGTTTCTTCTACAAAAAGTTACTAGATCAACCTAAATGTCCATCTTGGATGGTTTCTCTAGATATAATTAGGTCTTGGTGGCTGAGGAAGATATAGCAAAGACAACATTTATCACACCATGGGAGACATATGCATATGCTAAAATGCCCTTTGGTTTGAAGAATGTTGGAGGCACATTCCAAAGGTCCATGGACCATGCGTTCAGCGGGTTGATAGTAAAGTTCATGGCAGACTATCAATATGACTTGACAGTGCATTCAAACAAAAGGGAGGATCATATCCATCATTTAAGAAAGGTTTTTGAAATATGTATATTATACGACGTTTCTCTGAATCCAAAGAAATGCTTGTTCGTTGTGACTCAAGGAAATTTGTCGGGACATATTGTATGCAAGGAAAGGATTTACATAGATCCATAAAGAGTTAAAGAAATAAACAAGCTCGAACCCCTACATCCAAGAAGGGAGTACAATAATTTTTTGGGAAAATCAATTTTGTGCGCATATTTTTTCTTGATTATGCAAGCATCGTAAAGTCGATCAATTTGTTACTTAAAAAGGAGTAGAGGTTCGAATGGACGACAGATACTTAGGAGGTGTTCAAAAATATCAAAGGAGCAATCACCACCGCTCTTTTCCTCCTTATTCCAATTTTTCAAAGAGATTTCATCATCTATTCATTTTCTACAGATACAGTTGTTGTGTCTGTACTCACCCATAAAAATATCAAAGGAGAAGAACTCCCAATAAGTTTTATGAGAAAAACCCTACACGACTATGAGTTGAGGTATTCAGAACTTGAGAAGAAATCTTTGGATCTTGTAAAAGCAGTAGCACACTTTCAAACGTATATATTAAACTCCCATGTTATAGATTATGTTCCCTCGTCACCATTGAAGATTCTTCTAAATCAACAGTTGAGAGAAGGAAAATGGGCTAACTGGTTGGAAAAAATTCAAGAATATGATATCGATATTAAACCTTTAAAGGAAATCAAGGGACAAGGTTTATGAAATCTCATCATGAATGGGGACTCGGTCGATGGGATGATTTCAATCTCAGTTGGAGAACCATTAGTTGATTCAGAATGGTACAGAGATATTACATTCTATTTAAGGTCCGGGCAATTTCCTGTCACAATGAATCCCAAGGAGCGAAGGACACTAAAGGTGAAGGTGAATCAATACGTGTTGATTTATTACATATTGTTTAGAAGAAATTTTGATGGTATTGTAAGTTTTAAACCTGCAAAGTAAAGAAATGCATATAGATTCTTAAGAAAAACAAAAATTAATCAATGGCTCATTCACATAGTACACAGAGATTTATACCAGAAACCCTCAACTGGGGAAAACCTTTCTTATTTCATTATATCAAATTTCACCATACATCATACAATATATACAATGTTTTTAGGTATTTTGTAGATCCCAAAACCCTAATCCCTTAATCCGGAATTAATTTAGAAAACCGCTAAAAATAGAAAAATCCACTAAAAATAGCAAAAACCACCAAAAAAAAAACTGTGGGGTTGTCACCCAGTGACGAACACTTCGCATAACCAAAGGGGTCCATACCTAGCCCCCCCTGGGACCCCCATAGAAAGTGCCCACCGCACACAACACAAAGAGGACTACTAGAGGGATCGTCGAACGTAGTTGTCGAATCTGACACGCCCACACACACACATGCAAAGAATATAACACATACCCAACATTCTCCCACTTGTTATTTTCTTTTCATCCAAGGGTCCACAGGATTATATAGTCAACAATCCAGGGCATCAATGGCCATTGTTAATCTACACTAGGAGAAATTTTCTGTGCTCAAAGATTTTGACAATGAATCTGCAACATTATTCAAAGTGTCAACCTTTTCCAGCAACACCTTCTTTTCCTCAACCATGTCTCTCACAAAGTGATACTGAACATTAATATGTGTTGTCTTCGAATGATAAGTTGGTCTCTTTGCCAGGAAGATTGCACTTTGACTGCCAAAATCTAATATCACTTCTTGTTGTATCAACCCAATACCTGAACACAATATTTGTAACCATACTGCTTCCTTGCTTGCATGAGTGGCTACCATGGATTCAGCTTCTATAGTTGAGAGTGCCACTACAGCCTGTCTTTTTCTCATCCAACTGATTGCTCCTCCAAATAGGTTAAACACATACCCACTAGTAGATATTTTGTGATCTAGATCTCTAGCCCAGTCTGCATCAACAAAGCCATGTATGTCCACTACTTTTTCCAATCCTGATCTTCCTTGGTAGCACAATCCATAATCGGTAGTGCCACGCAAATACCTGAAGATCCTCTTTACTGTTGTCTAATGTTCCTTCCCTGGTTTTGACATATACCTGCTCAAAACTCCCACTTCATGTGTAATGTTCGTTCTAGTACAGACCATTGCATACATCAAACTGCCAACTGCACTAGCATACGAAACATGGGACATGTCCTCTTCTTCTTCATGTGTCTTGGGACACTGATCTGCAGATAACTTGACACCTATAGGAATAGGAACCTTGACCAGTTTACTTCCATGCATATTAAACCTCTGTAATATTGTCTCAACATATTTTCTCTGATTCAACTAGAGTTTCATGTTTGCATGATCTCTTTTAATTTCCATTCCCAGAATGAAGTTAGCAGCATCGAGATCCTTCATGTCAAATTTGGAGGATAGATTTGATTTCACCTCCTTGATAACATCCATGTTGTTTCCTACCAACAACATGTCATCAACATACAACACTACATAAATGAAGTGATTACCAACCTTCTTGGAATATACATAGTGATCAGCCCTGCTTCTCACAAATCCCAGTCCAAGGATGTATGTGTCAAAATTTTGGTACCACATCCTAGGTGATTGCTTCAAACCATATAGTGACTTCTTTAGCTTACAAACCAACTCTTCCTTTCCCTTCACTACAAATCCTTTTGGATGCTTCATGTAGATTTCTCTTCCAGATCCCCATGTAGGAATGTTGTCTTCACATCCATCTATTCCACTTCAATATCAAAAGAAGTAGCAATAGATAAAATAAATCTAATAGAATTTAACTTAGCAGTGGGAGAAAAAATCTCACCGAAGTCAATTCCCTCTACCTGGGAATAACCTTTTGCTACTAACTAAGCTTTGTATTTCTCCACTTTTCCTTCTGCATTAAACTTCTTCTTAAACAACCATTTTCTACCAACATATTTTCTTTCAGCTGGAAAATTAACTATATCCCATGCCTCATTATTATCCAAGGCATCCATTTCTTCAACCATGGCCTTCTTCCATAGTTTACTATCCTCTAAATTCACTGCTTCCCTGACAGTTCTGGGATCATCATCAGTAATAGATAAAGCAAAATTGGAACAAAAAATCAGGTGGACTATACCTTTCTGGTTTCCTTCTTTCTCTCACCGATATCCTCAATACTGGGGTATGAGGTTCTTCTTCTTCTACTGCTTCTTCATCTTCTTCAGATGATTTAGATTTTGCATCATCCAACTCTATCTCTATTTTCCCAGGTTCTTCCAACCTTGGTAAGAATTCCTGTTTGGAAACATCTTTTACCTTTCTGAAAACAACATCTCGACTGTAAACAATCTTCTTGGTTTCTAGGTTCCAAAGCTTATAACCTTTCACACCATCTTTATAACCAATAAAGATACACTTTTCAGCCTTTTTATCTATCTTACTCCTATTTTCCTTTGGAACATGTACATAAGCATCACAACCAAACACTCTAATATGTTGAATAGAGGATTTCTTTCCAGTCCATACTTCATGTGGATTTTTATCATCCAACGCTGATATGGGTGATCGATTGACCAAGTAACATGTTGTACCCACTGCCTCTGCCCAGAATTCATGTCCTAACTCGGCACTGCTGAGCATGCTCCTTGCTTTTTCCATCAGTGTCATGTTCATCCTTTCTGCAACTCCATTTTGTTGAGGAGTGTATGGAGTAGTCTTCTACCTTGATATACCACACTTCTTACAAAATTCTTCAAATTCATTTTCGTAGAAATCTCCACCATTATATGTTCTCAATACCTTTATTTTCTTCTTTGTCTGATTTTCTACCAGAGCCTTAAACTCTTTAAATTTATCAAATACCTCAGATTTATTTCTAAGAAAATAAATCCATGTGTTCCTTGAGAAATCATCTATGAATGAAACACAATACATGGACTTACCTAGTGATGGAACAGACACAGGTCCAAACACATCATTGTGTATTAACTCTAAGATCCAATTTGCTCTTGTAGCACCAGATGGGAATCTTACTCGATTTTGTTTACCATATATGCAATGCTCACAGAAATCAAAATCTAGAGTGCAATTATCCATACCTTCAACCATACCTTTACCGTCTAGTGTTCAAAGGCCCTTTTCTCCAATATGCCCCAATCTTTGATGCCACAACATGATCTTATTTTCTGGGACAATATTGATCTTGTCTCCTTCATTTCTATGCTCAGGGACAACAGAACTGTTACACCCATTATTATAAGTGATTCCCAACAACTTGTACAGAATTCCACACCAAACTCCCCTCATCAACACCATTTCTCCTCATACCATATTGCAATTGTTCTTTCCAAATACAGTATTCACTCCTGCATTATCCAACTTGCTTACAGATATTAGGCTCCTGTCTAGTTTTGGAATGGGAAGAACCCTAGGGAGAGTTCTAATCCTTCCATATTTTATCAACAACTTAACCCTTCCACGTCCCATGATTTTGGTTGTCGAGTCATCTCCTAGGAATACATCACCACCATCGTATTTTTCATATTCAGAGAACCACTCCCTGTGAGGGGTCATATTGTATGATTCACCTGAGTCAATCAACCATACATCATGATCTACATGTGTACCTGTAAATTCCAGGTAAACATCACCTCCTTCTTCAGTGGAGGTTTTTACCTCTGTGGAAGAGGTACTATCAGGCCCCTTTGGTTTATCAACCTTCTTAGACTTGCAATCTTTCATATAATGCCCTGTTTTACCACACTTCCATCATTTCCTCAAAGATTTTCCTGGAGACTTAGATCTACCTGTAGATTTAGGTCTCCCCCTTGAAGACTTACCAAGATTCCTGTCTTGGGTACGACCTCTTACAAATAAAGCATCTGTGCTATGACCATCCATGCTTTTCTGCCTCATCTCTTCAGATAACAAGGATGCAACTACATCCTCATACTTCAATGTAGATTAAGTGGTACTACCAATTGCTACAACCAGATTATCCCAAGAGTCTGGAAAAGAACATAACAAAGTAATACACTTATCTTCTTATGCAATCGTAATATTAACAAAGACAAGTTGACTTACCAAAGTATTAAAGGCATTTAGATGTTCTGTCACAGAATCTCCATCTTCCATCCTAAAGATGATACAACTTCTTTCGAAGAAACAACTTGTTTACCAGGGACTTTGATTGATACAAATTCCCTAACTTATCTCATAGTTCCTTGGCTGTAGATTATCCCAAAACATTCAACAACACCAAATCTTCCAGGTAGAGTCGAATAGTACTCCTTGCTCTTCTGTCCAACTTCTCCCAACCTTCCTTCGACATACTAGTAGGTGATGTACTAGTATTTTGTGTACTAGTAGGTTGTGTACTAGTCGACTATGTGCCAATAGGTTGCATACCAGTATGTTGTGTACCAGGATCCACAACGATCCATTGTTATTTGTCTACAAGAAGGTCTTCCATATTGAGCTTCCATAGCTCAAATTTTTTAGTGTTGAACTTCTCAATCTCGATTCTAGATGAGCTCGCCATTCCTCTTTCTATACTTGAATCTGCACTACAAAATCTCCCACTAAACCCAGGTTTATCACAGACCCAAGATAAACTTGATCTATCAATACCGAGCCAAACCCTCAGCAACAAAGGAATCCCTCTAAAGCCAAAAATAAGCTCTAATACCACATGTAATTTTTAAACCTACGAAGTAAAGTAATGCATATAGATTTCTAAGAAAGACATAAATTAATCAATGGCTCATTCACATAGTACACAGAGATTTATACCGGAAACCCTCAATCGGAGAAAACCTTTCTTATTTCATTATATCGAATTTCACCATTCACCTACCCCCCCCGAGACCCCCCTAGGAAGCGCCCGTCGCACATGACACAAAGTACACTACTAGAGGGATCGTCAGATGCAGTTTTCAAATCTAACGCACCCACACACACACATGCAAAGAATATAACACATACCCAACAGGTATATTGTTGAGATGCATCGATGAAAACCAAGCCCAAGAAATGATCAGAGAATTCCATGAGGGAATATGTGGTGGAAACTTTTCACCTACTACAACCGCCCACAAAATAATCAGAGCAAGATTTTACTGGTCATCAATCTTTAGGGACTCGTATGCCACAATAAGGAAATGTTTGTCATGCGAGCAGTTTTCAGGAAAAATGAAGAAAGTTGCGATGCCTTTGCAACCGATTTTGGTAGAAAAACCATTTTCCCAATGGGAACTTGATTTTGTTCAATCGATTAATACAAAATCTAGCAAGGGGCATGTGTACATTCTGACAACTATAGATTATTTCATGAAATGGTCGGAAGCGGTGGAGCTAAAGAAGGATGACACTGAAGAACTGATTAAATTCCTCAAAGACAACATTTTGTCGAGATTTGGTGTCCCTGATAAATTTATCATAGATAATGGTTCGATCTTCATTTGTTCAAATTTCATGGAGTTTTGCAAACAATATGGAATCATCATGGGTCAATCATTGAACTATTACCCACAATGGTATAGCCTTGCTGAATCCACAAAAAAAACACTTGTGCAGATACTGAAGAAAATAGTTGATAGAAACCAGAGGAATTGGCATCTGAAGCTGAGAGAAGCATTATGGGCAAGAAGAACAACCCCAAAGGATATCATAGGGATGTATCCATATCTATTGGTTTATGGGAAATAGGCGAAAAATTCCTATTAACCTCAAGCTCAGTGCATTGATCTCTGTGGTTAATACCAAGGATACATAAGATAGTTCACCCATCCAAAAGAGAATCAATTAGTTGCTAAAGTTGGAAGAGGTACAAAGCAAAGCCCTGAATCGAGATTCTCATAGGTAGCAGAGCTTCAAGAGATTATTTGATAAAAGCACAACTATGAAGAACTTCCAGAAGGGAGAGTTGGTGCTACTTTGGAACAAGGCCAAGGAGAAGTCATCCATGCATACAAAGTTCGAAGCACTCTGGATCGGATGATATGTCATCGATAAGATATTAGGATTTAACTCCTATATGATCCAAGACATGAAAGGAAAAATATTAATGTTGCTTGTCAACAAGAAACATTTGAAAGGTTTCTTCTCCTAATACTTTTTCATTTCCATTGTACATAATTTTATTTTTGTTCAGTTTGTATATTCTTAATCTGACTCCATAGCCCAATGGGCGGAAGCACCTGATCACGAGAGATTATGGATTCTTGACAACCTGTTAGCACTAGGAGTCACCTTCATATTGCATGGAAGGCAAGCCCAGCACCCTTCAATTTATAAGTGAATGTAAGGGTGTTTAAAGGGTCAAATGGAAAAGGACTCAAGTGATAATGTTCTAACTCAGATAACAGGGATAGCATGTACCAAAAATTAAGGTCTTGGCTAAATTCAATCAATATTTTGGGAGTAAGTATGAATAGAGGGAAGACTTGAATGAGAGAAGTGTAGGGGCTACTGTAAACATCAGGTCCACAAAAGCCTAAGGAGGAGAGTTTCTTAACATAAGATCTTCTTGAACTGAGAAACTAAGGAAGCTAAATAAACATCATGATAACATAATGATCAAACATCCATCATAACATCACCATAATCATCCATGTGAATCATTCAATGCATGAACATTTAGCATCAAAAGAAAATAAGATGAAAGAAAAGATGATTTCTATTAGTCAAAAAGTCTTAAGTCCAGTACATCACTAGATCACAGTTACTTCATCAAAATATTATAGTATAAGGGAGCCTTGCTCAACCATCCGAACCTACTAAAGCAAATGATCTATCTATTTATAACAAAAGGGAGGCAACAGCTGGAGATACAAGTTGGCCTCTTTCCCTTGAAAAAATCTAAACATTTATTTGCTCTAACAACTTATCTAACCAACTATGTTATAAAACGGGAAAAATGTTGGTGACTAATCCAACTGAACTTCAAACTAAATTGATTCCCTTTTGTTGCGCAGCTCCTTGTTTTCCATGTGTCTTTCAAAGCATGTGGTTGTCTTCATGATGCCAGCTATTTTTTCTCCATCCTTCTCCATCATCAATTAATCCAAAAGTTGTTAGCTTCGTCCTCCTAGATCCATGGTGTTTGTTGGCAGCTTCCTTGGGTAGCAAATTTGGGTAGCGCACTACAAGGAGAAAAGGTAGCACCTATAGGTAGCGTCATTGTGTTGCATATGCATGCAAACTTTTTCCCTCTGTAAAATATTCGGTAGCGCCTGTAGGTAGTGCCTCTATACTGTGTATATGTACAAACTCTTCTCTCTGTGCAATATTGGGTAGCGCAGTTAGGTAGCGCCACTGTGTTGCGCCTATATGGAAATTATGTTCTCTGCCAAATATTAGGTAGCGTCTGTAGGTAGCGCCATGTACGTTGCACCTGTGTGCAGTCTTAGGTAGCATTGCCAAAACGCAACGTTTTCCATCTTGAATATGTGCAGAACAATTGGTGGTCTTTCATGATGACAAAATCATTTTAATTAGGTGCCTTGACCATACAATAAGTAGTGTTGTTTACCACTGAGGAAACTAGCACTTAGCAAAAACCCAAAACTCTGATAGTTAATGCTTAGAAGCCTGACTAGATGGCAGAGGAAATATTTGAATTTAGTTAACCCTCCCAAAAAGGAACCATCCTCAAAAATGGGGCTTACCTTTACTAGCTATTTTTTCATTTTGACACTTAACCTCACACTCTTTCTAGTAGAAATAGGTTCTTCAATTGGCATAGCAGACTTCTTCTTCTTAGCATTGACAGGATTCTTCAGTGCAGTTGTGCTCAACTTAGCTATTGATTTGTCATCCTCAATGGCAGCTTCAACCAACACCTGTAAATTTCTTTGGGCTACCTCATCTTGAAAGTGCTTCAGCTCTACCTTTAGCTTCCTATTCTGAGACTGAAATCCCATGTTTTGTCTGTAAATATTCTTTAGTTGTCTATGAAGGGGTTGGGATCTTCTTGCTACAAACCTTGCCAAGTCAAGGGTGTAATTGTAGCCATCCATGAGCTCTTTCATCTGAGCCAAGTGGACCTTATCTTCTGCTTTAAGACGAGCTATTTCTTTTCTTGCATCTCTAAACTGCTTGATAAGTCTTTTATAGGTCTGACTGTCAGGAGGAACAATGGTATGCACAGTCTCAATAGGATTTTTCTCAGACTCCTCTTCCTCCTTCATGGGAAGTGTCTTGTCTACCTCATCAGGTTCCTTGATGGCTTTACTTTTATTCTTCTTCCTCTGCACAAGAGTTTCTTCACTTCTTATCACAAGCTCCTCGAAGTCTTTCACAGAGGTTTCATCTTTTCTCTCCAAAGGTATTTTAATACCTTTACCTTTACCTTTCTATATAGGGGCTTCTTGTTTTTCTTCCATAGGATTTTCAATTCCTTTTCCCTTCTTCTTTTGGATAGGGGTCTCTGGTTTCTCCTTCATAGTCCTTTCAATGTTTTTTTTCTTCTTCTTTAGAATAGGGGTTTCTGGTAAAGTTCGCTCTTGGAAAACCTCCTTAGGAATTGATGACCTTGTGAAAGGTCTTTTACCCTTGATTTTGGTTGTTGGAGGAGAAGAGGGGAAAATAAGCTTCTTCCCTTTCTTGGATGTATCTTTGGTAGAAGAAGGCACCTCTTCTAACCTTGGTGGAGGAGGTGGAGAAAAATCTCTATGTGGAGAAGGACAAACTTCCCCCTCAGCTTCTGTGACCTTCTTGCTGATCTCTGCAACTTGAACAAGGGTTTTTCCCTTTCTCTTCCTACTGGTCCCTGCTTTAGTAGAACTGGTGGGTGACAAAGGAATTTCCTTCTGTGACTGAGGAGTTGATGATAGATCCAACTTGAAATGAGAGGTAACAACAAAATGCTCCCATGAAATATCTTTCCTACCCAATTCCTCTGAGACTAGCATTCTGATTAATCTAGAGTTAAAAAGGCTAGATTCCACATGTTTAGATTTGTCTTGTATTACGTCTGACATCTTACCCATACTCCTCAATGGGTAATATGGAATATTCATCTCAACCTTACCAGTAAAATGTAACAACAACCTTATATGATACTGGTACAAAGTGTTAAATCTCCCTTCACAAGTAAAATATCTTTGTATGATCTTCAATAATCTGTCAAATTGTTCAATCAATTGGCTCCTTGGAATACTTTTAGACAAATCATTGACTTAATATCTAGGTTTAAATAGATCTTTTTCATAGGCTGAACTCAAATCCATGGCCTTGAACCACTTTTCACCTATAATGGGGATCCTTGTTGCAACTGAAATAGAGGCTTCAATCACCTCAAACTAAATCTTTGACCTTGGTTTTCCTGCCATCAAACTGTAATGAAAATTGTCTTCTACCTCTGGATGGCCTCCCTGCATGTTCTGACAAAAATAAAGGCACCCTACTCTTTGAAAGGCCTCTCTTACCATGGGTTTTGTATCAAAAAGATGCATGTCCATCAGTTCTGTCCTAACCACCTTGCTACCTTTGTGTGTCTTCCTCGACTGAGGAGTCTCCATGGCTCAGAATGAGGGTTTTTAGGAGGCTTAAGGGATGGGAATGACCAGGAAAGCTTTGAATCGGGCTTTCAAATATATAAGGCTGACCCCTTTAGGCAGACTGATGCTAGTAAGCCAAGCTCGACTTTAGGAATTATACCCTTAGTCTTGTACATATATTTTGGAGTATAAACAGTGAGGGGCAATCCCAAATTGGCTCTTTGTAATGAGTAAAAAACGTTAAACTCCAAAGATGAAAGGAAGCAAGGGAGGCAGAGAGGGTTTAAGAAGCACCTATGGGTAGCACAACGCATACACAGAGGATGGGCTATTTGCGGGCTTGCGATTTGAATGACTGAGGTAGGCAACAAATAATTGACTTAGATGCAGGCAATGAAGATACATGTCTGGAAAAGAAAGAAGACCATGCTATCATGCAAAGACGAGTCCCCTATGACTGTGCAAACTTGATCAACCAAAACCTGAGCGCAAATTTCTTGTGAAAATTAATATGCAAAGAGGGGGCAACACGGGATACCTGTGGAGAAGACACCTATGGGAATATTCAACGAAATGTCAAGATGAGATTGCAAAAAATTCGACCCTGAAACCCGCTTCAGTCTCGAACTTGGTTGCCTTGTTGTCACCTGATCAGAACTTGTGAATTTTCACAGTGAATCACTGTGAGATTTTCAAAAATATAAATCGTTACCAAGGCTCGTAAATGCAGGATATGGTAAGAATCTTTAACTACCTGTTGGCACTGAAAAAAAGGGACATGACATCAGTCGTGGAAAGCATGACTTGAGGTGGAAGTATGACGAACTGGATAGGTGCTACGAAACTGCATGTTGAGTAGGCAGCGTTTCCAATTCAAAAAATGATTAGATAGGTAAGAGAGGACAATGAGGCATGTATATGAGGTCATGAGTGAGGAGAGACGAGTGTCACATCAATCTAGTCATGGGAGGGATCGACCTAGGGTCAAGTCATGAAGGGGACCAAAATAAGTCAAGAGATAAAATGGTTCAAGGATCAAAAGCCAATTTGAGGATCAAATTAGAGCTAAGACTCAAAAACTTTAATCATCTAAGGGGTCCTAACAAACATAAATTTTAAAGGGATGAGACCTTAAAAGAAAATTTAAAATCTAAGGCTTGAAAAAGATTGAAAACAAACTAAAAGACCCAAGGCAATTTAGTGTGATAACACAACCCACAAGGAGTTATCATCCCACGGTTGGAGCATGTTGTTGAGATCATTTCCCGCTTCTAAAATTTCCCTCCACTTTTCTATTTTCCCATTTTCTTTTCTCCCTTTTTTTTCCCTCTTCTATACTTACTCGTTTTTCCCTTTCTCCTTTTTCCTTCTACTTTCCCTTTCTAGTTCTATACTTAGCCATTTTTTTCAGAACGATGGGTTCCCAAGTTGTCGGACTTGAAGATCTTCATCATCCATACCCTCACATCACAAATCCGAAAGACCGTCATGCCATTCTATACTTAGTCGATTTTGTGATCGTGGGTTCCCAGGTTGGCAGGGTCGAACTCTCATACCCCATGTTTCGTTATATACATTTTGAATCTGAAAGTTCTACGATCTACATTTTGACCCTCGGACTCCCCAAACTTCCAAGTCTCATTCCTCCTACGATGATTCTGTCTGACCATTGCGCTATCCTATACTTAGTTGATTTTGAACCTTCTGCAGTCGCGGGTTCCCGGATTCCTGATTACACAAAAGTCTCAAACCTTATTTCTCTCTTGTTCGTCCCCGCCACCCTCACACTCTTCCCAATGCGCATTTAGTATTCTTTGAATGCTAACTCTCATCATGCAGGTTCATAAAGATTATCATTAATAAGTGAAGGGCTCGAGGAGATAACATCATAGTAAGTTCATACTGATCACATCCTTTTTTCTTTATCGAGTTCTTCATCCAGTTACTCCACCTCTTTAAATAGAAAGGTTTAACTGAAGACTGATGATTTCCATTTTCTTCTTACCAGGTCTTGTTGTCTTTCGTCGCCCACGTTCTTACTTCTACAAACTTCATTCTTAAATATATTTGCTTTATGGTCCGCAAGAGCCCCAATCCCGGTCATTATGACAAACACATTTAAATTTTCAAAAAATATGTAATGAACTATATATTTTTTAGAAATTCCAAAAGAACTATTTTGGGAACAATCTCTACTGTACTTTGTAACCCAGTTTTCTGAATATAAAGTATTTGAGGTTGGTCTATCGTTACCTTTATTTGAGCTTCCCATGCATCACTCTGTCAAATTTCTCTTATGCATGCAGATCACTTTCTTTTAATTTTTTATGTGATCAGAAATCTTTAGCCCTACTATGATGGATGTGAGTAAATTTTGCTTATTTGCTTTAAATGTGTGAATGTGTGCGGTTCCTGGTTCACTCTCAGGAATTTTCTTTAAAAGAGAACAATTTTTTTTCCATTTTTTATATTTTTACTTTCTTTTGATTACTATGATAGACTTCTATAAAAGTCCCATATTTTGAAAATCTTGAGTCCCACAAAAAATCATAACAAAGGAGTACCACCTCTATAAAAACGCAGGGGGGTTTATATCCTCGTGAGGTTGTCATTTCGATCCTAACGGATTCAAGCGTAAAAAAATGTGATAAATAATATATATTCATTGATTAGGAAGGTGGTATGGTGAATTTTGAATTTTCCATGAACTACTATTCACACATGTTGAACCTTTAAAACAGTTTGACACATATCATAATAGTGCATATGCACAAATCAAACTCAACTTTTCTAGTGAGTTTTTTTTGTGAGGCAAAATTCTACCATGATTCATTCCCTTTTTTTAAAATTTCAATGATCCCAGTCATCTTAAAATGGGTCAAAACCTTGAAGATCAAGGTTCTTTAGTAAAATTTCTCATCAATTAAGTGGAACTATAATTTTTGAAAAAATTCCTATCATGAGAAAACTTTTAATTGAAAAAAAATTGAGTTTATCCATTTATTAACTTCATAAATAATTATATACTAATAAATTATCATAATTCATTATATTATGATTTAGTGATTGAGAAGAGATATTACTACAATAAAAATCTATATTGAACCTTATTAAACATAAACCATTACTTAATATTAAAATTATTAAATTTTAACAACAATATAGTTTTCTTTTAAATCACCACATATCATAAGAAAAAGTAGAAAAGTGATTTAGGAGGTTATATGATTAATATTGTATCATATTTGTAACTTATTAATATAAATTTATAACAACAATATAATTTTCTTTTAAATCACCACATATCATAAGAAAAGGTAGAAAAGTGATTTAGGAGGTTATATGATTAATATTGTATCATATTTGTAACTTCAATTAGTAGTAGGATGAACAACAATATAGTTTTCTTTTAAATCACCACATATCATAAGAAAAGGTAGAAAAGTGATTTAGGAGGTTATATGATTAATATTGTATCATATTTGTAACTTCAATTAGGATGTAATAAAATTTGTTTAACAACCCACTTATTGTTTAAACTTTTAATAACATTAAAAAAATCACACATCCAAATTAGAAAAGTTTTTAAATTGTGTATAAACCTCCATTGACTCAATTTTATTTATTTAAAGTTCCAAGCGTACTTTATTAATATGATTAATTCCTATCATCAACCATGAGACTTTTTTTTCTCAACCACTATCTTATTTATTTAAAGTTCCAAATGTACTTTATTAATATGAATAATTCTTATTTCTAGAAGCTGAATTTTTTTTCCAACCACTATTTTATTTATTTATTTAAAGTTCCAAGTGTACTTTATTAATATGAATAATTCTTATTTCTAGAAGCTGAACCACTGAAATCTTTTTTCCTCAACCACTAAGACATACGTAGGTGCACTCACTTTCTTTTAAGTAGTAATGTTGACCAAATACAATAAATAAATTACATAGATGTATGACTTCCATTCTAAATTATCATATGGGTTATGGACTCCACATTAAATTATCATATGGATTGTGGACTCCACATTAGCACAAAGTATACTTAACTTCTCTCGGTGGTAGGATGCATTACAAGATGGATTACCTTTTTATAAGTATAAGATATCACATGTTATTGGCTCAATTCCAAAAGTCAATGATTTAAAATGATATCACATGTTGTGGAGGTGCATGGTTGGGGCACCTTTATTAGAACCAATTTAGTTGTCATTGATTAGGACTTATAAGTATGATACGATGGTGTAGTCGAAATATAATAGGTTTAATTTTCCAAAATCATGTATTTTGTAGATTAAGCATAATGGCTTGCAACATACAAGTTAGAACAAAAGTGTAATACATAACATATAAATGTTGAATAGTCATAAACAAAATAAAGAAAAATGTGGTTAAATTATGATACATGGATATAAACTTATTTTTGTTATTCAAAAATTATGATTCATTTTCGTTATTCAAAAATTATGATACATGGATAAAAATTGCATCTTGCACATTAATTTTTTTGTATGGTCTCTTAGTTAGATTTATTTTTGTTAACTAATTTAACTTTAATGACAACTATGTTATTTAGTCATTCACTAAATGACAATACAACTTCCTCAACTTTTCATATGTAGATTATAGGGCGAGAACACAGTGGTGGGTTTGAGAGTCGATTGGGGTTTTAGATTTATGGGCTTTGTGGCCAGGTTACGTTAGCCGCATCCCTGGTCTCCTTAGCGTTGGGCGAGTGTGGGATAAAGACCCTTCCAGGGCGGGCAGGAAGGGGCCTATCGAGGGTCTCGGCAGCGGTGGCGGTGGAGGTTTCGGGCGGGGTGTTCTTCTTGCTTCGATGGTGATCCGTCCTCCTTCGTGGGTACATGCAAAATCCTCTTGCCCTTCTTTGGACGAAGCTCCGGATTAAGCTTCCAACAACTCGCCTTTTGATG
>JZKD02S2430873.1:807919-830277 GCA_000966675.3 Picea glauca
CTTTTCTAGTGAGTTTTTTTGTGAGGCAAAATTCTACCATGATTCATTCCATTTTTTTTTAATTTCAATGATCCCAGTGATCTTAAAATGGGTCAAAACCTAGAAGGTCAAGGTTCTTTAGTAAAATTTTTCATCAATTAAGTGGAACTATAATTTTTAAAAAAATTCCTATCATGAAGAAAACTTTTTATTGAAAAAAATTTAAGTTTATCCACTTATTAACTTACTCCATAAATAATTATATAATAATAAATTATCATAATTCATTATATTATGATTTAGTGATTAAGAAGAGATATTACTACAATAAAAATCTAAATTAAACTTTATTAAACATAAACCATTACTTAATATTAAAATTATTAATATAAATTTATAACAACAATATAGTTTTCTTTTAAATCACCGCATATCATAAGAAAAAGTAGAAAAGTGATTTAGGAGGTTATATGATTAATATTGTATCATATTTGTAACTTCAATTAGTAGTAGGATGTAATAAAATTTGTTTAACAACCCACTTATTATTTAAACTTTTAATAACATTAAAAAAATCACACATCCAAATTAGAAAAGTTTTTAAATTGTGTATAAACCTCCATTGATTCAATTTTATTTATTTAAAGTTAAGCGTACTTTATTAATATGACTAATTCATATAATCAACCATGAGACTTTTTTTTCTCAACCACTATTTTATTTATTTAAAGTTCCAAATGTACTTTATTAATATGAATAATTCTTATTTCTAGAAGTTGAATTTTTTTTCCAACCACTATTTTATTTATTTATTTAAAGTTCCAAATGTACTTTATTAATATGAATAATTCATTTTATTTATTTATTTAAAGTTCCAAGTATACTTTATTAATATGAATAATTCTTATTTCTAGAAGTTGAACCACTGATTTTTTTTTTCTCAACCACAAGACATACGTAGGTGCACTCACTTTCTTTTAAGTAGTAATGTTGACCAAATACAATAAATAAATTACATAGATGTATGACTTCCATTCTAAATTATCATATGGATTATGGACTCCACATTAGCACAAAGTATACTTAACTTCTCTCGGTGGTAGGATGCATTACAAGATGGATTACCTTTTTATAAGTTTAAGATATCACATGTTATTGGCTCAATTCCAAAAGTCAATGATTTAAAATGATATCACATGTTGTGGAGGTGCATGGTTGGGGCACCTTTATTAGAACCAATTTAGTTGTCATTGATTAGGACTTATAAGTATGATACGATGGTGTAGTCGAAATATAATAGGTTTAATTTTCCAAAATCATGTATTTTGTAGATTAAGCATAATGGCTTGCAACATACAAGTTAGAACAAAAGTGTAATACATAACATATAAATGTTGAATAGTCATAAACAAAATAAAGAAAAATGTGGTTAAATGATGATACATGGATATAAACTTATTTTTGTTATTCAAAAATTATGATTCATTTTCGTTATCCAAAAATTATGATACATGCATAAAAATTGCATCTTGCACATTAATTCTTTTGTATGGTTAAATGACTAACTCTAAACTAATATCTCTTAGTTTAGATTTATTTTTGTTAACTAATTTAAGTTTAATGACAACTGTGTTATTTATTTATTCATTAAATGATAATACTATTGGGTATGTCTTATATTCTTTGCATGTGTGTGTGTGGGCACGTCAGATATTTTTTGGGCAGTTTTTGCTATTTTTAGCGGATTTTGCTATTTTTAACGGATTTGTAAATTAATCCCGGATTAAGGGATTGGGGTTTTGGTATCTACGAAATACCTAAAAGCATTGTATATATTGTATGGCGAATGGTGAAATTCGATATAATGAAAATAAGAAAGGTTTTCCCAGTTGAGGGTTTCCGGTATAAAATCTTTGTGTACTCTATGTATGAGCCATTGATTAATTTCTGTATTGCTTAAGAATCTATATGCATTGCTTTACTTCGCAGGTTTAAAACTTACAGGGCGAAAACACAGTTGTGGGTTTGAGAGTCGATTAGGGTTCTAGATTTGCGAGCTTTGTAGCCAGGTTACGCTAGCCGCATCCCTGGTCTCCTTAGCGTTGGGCGAGTGTGGGATAAAGACCCTTCCAAGGCAGGCGAGAAGGGGCCTATCGAGGGTCTCGGCAGCGGCAGCGGGGGAGGTTTCGAGCGGCGGTGGTGCAGGTCTAGAATGGCTTTCAGTTAGCAGTGCGGGAGCACATCTAGTTCCCTGGTCGCCATGGTGTAGTGTGGGCATAAGATCCTTATAGGGTGAGCGGCCATGTGTGGTTCGAGTGACAAAGGGAGGCGACGGTGGAGGATGTGAGCCATGTGTATTGGTGTTATTGCATCGTGTGGATGCATAAACCATTTTGCAGTGGTGGAAGCTACTCTGTGGCGACATTTAGGGGCTAAGGCGGTTGCTCGGGGCCGTTTTCCGAGACAGCTCCCCGAACCTGCTTCTGCTAGCTCTGTTTTGTGATTAGTGACGAAGTTTTTGCGATGGAGGTGGCTATGGGATTTTGTTGCGATCGGTTTCAAGTTTCCTTTCGGTTTTATAGACCCCCTTGTCCTCCTCCTTATTAGCTTAAAGAGGGCTTTTGTTGGGGTTTTTGCCCTGTTTTGTATCTCTTTTTACAGCCTGTGTGTTGGTTTTCTTCTCCGGTGACTTTTTGGAGATGTATGGTTTTTGTTTATGAACATGGTCATGAATTTTCCCTATCTATTAGTCGAGAGACCACTATTGGTGAATGATTCATTGACAATTTCATCTATTTTCACTACCCTTATAACATCTCTTGTCTAGAAAACAAATTGTATTTATAATATAATTGAGAAATTTTCCCATTGGAAAAAAAAACTACAACACTTCACTTCATATTCATTTTATCACTTTAACTCCCTTAATAACTTTTCATCTTCTCTTCATAAACATCATTTGTCATACATGCTCCCCATACTCAATATCACACAAATAGCATAAGTACTTACGTTGCACACTCTTAACCATAAAACACGTAAACTGTTTTAAAAATCTGTATTCAATGAAATCTTAAAAAATCACATATATTAATTTATAAATTACAAAATGTGAATATTAAAAATGTGATCTCAATGATATCCAAAAAGATCACATATATTAATTTATAAATTAATATTTTATAAATTATTATTAAAAATCTAATTTTAATAATAATAATAAAATCATATATTAATTTATAAATTATAATAAATAAATAAATAAAAATTTAATTAAACATAAAAAAACATTAGCATGATTAAATCCATTTTGCAAGAAGGTTAACCACTTCATCATATACACGTTCTAATACATAAAATGACATTGTTGACAAAATACAATAAATAAACTCGTTCTAATACATAAAATGATGGTAATAATATTGTTGACCAAATACAATAAATAAAATGCAAAAATGAAGGATTTATGATGGGAAATCTCACATTTGTGATAAGTTTGGACTTTCAAATCTTTTATGTATGGTAATTTACTAGTTAGATTTTAGAAGTAAAAAAATAAATTAAAACTTTATAATTTTATAACTTAATTTTATTTATTTAGTTAATATATATTGCTAGTAGTCTTCACTTTTTTGGATTTTTATTAGCTTAATGAATTTGAGGTTAAATGGTGTTGAGTGTAAAATGGATGAAAGTGTAAAATTTGTTTTACATATGGTATAATATATGCATATATATATATCGAGTGTGTTTCTTAAACATTTAATTGTTTAGTATAACGTGATGGAAAATTTGTATTTGTGGATATAAACCAAGTCAATTGGTTATAATTACATGATAAGATGTCAAAATCATCCCATCATCTTTAGCATTTCTAATGCTATTTTAAAGTGTATAATATTTAAGAGGAAGGAGTTTTCCATGTTCCACCAAATGTTATACTTGGTTTTTATAATGTTATATTTGGTAATTATCCAAGAATTATTTGAATTATTTCATTATCTTTGGATCTTCAATGTTTCACTTGGTCATTTATTTGTAATGTTTTTTTTTTCTTTATAGGTTTATTCTAAAGTATGTATGTTTTCTTTTTTCATAGGTGTCATGTCTCCATAGTGTTTTTAGCCAAATCTTGCGATCATGCACCTCTTGAGAGCGTGCGGCACCGTGACGTTTCTCATTTAGCGGCTTGGCATCACCAAGGATACTTCATTTGGACTGTGTCGTTTCACCTAGAGCATACCCATACTCCGTAGTAGGCTACTGGTGAGTCACACTCCTACTCTAGTGAAACTCTTGTATACTTAATTGTTAAAAACTTTAACACTTAGTTATTTTTAATCATACATCCATGAACATGAGAATCCAAGAGAACAACAACGAAACAGACAAGAGAAACATAGATATAGTGCGGGCATCATGAATTGTTCCTAACACCCAACTAAGTCTTTGTTATTGTGAAACAATTACAATATGAGAACTATCGGCTCGGTTTACATCTTGGGCAAAGACAAACGACTCACCCCACCTCACCAAGACACTCATACATAGATTCGTCACCAAGACTCTATGTCGCAACCATCTCCACAACCTCATGCGATGAACCTCAAACGTGCCCTCAACCGCAGACTTCTTGTCTCTTTTTTTCCATAGACTTCACAAATTTTGGTTATGTCTCACACATGCCTCCAACAAACCTGTGTTTCCAAACTTCCCCAAATTTGTCCCAAGAGAATTTTTCCCCACTTTGTCCACTAAGTCCACCTCAAGGAAACACAAATCCTCCCATGTGGAGCGACTTGGCTCCTTGAGGGAGCTTGCCCTCTTCATCTTCCTCAGAACCACAAATCTCCTCTTTCTCTCCTTGCCTTCCAAGTTTCCTTCTTGGTTGTGCAACCTTGTTCTTTTATAGACATTGATCAGTCACATCTCTTTTCCCATGGGTGAGCTAACCCATTAGTTCACCAAGTTGCACCCCTTCGCAAGGTTGGGTTGACTCCTCATGTGGGCATGTTTAGGTGGCTTGCCTAGTTGACCCACTGAATTCTCTATTTCGTCATTTGGCCGACCCATCGATCCATCCAACCGACTCATCGTATTGGGTGCACATGCCCCTTTGGTGAGTCAATTTGACTCTCCTAATTGTGCCCCCCATGCCTTATCCAATTTTCTTTTCGTTGGTGGAGTGCCCAAGTCTTTCCTTCAACCCTTCATCAAACCATCCATTTTTTAACTTATGTTGCAAGGATCCCTAGGTGGAGTCTCCTCTTGGTCAGTTTCCTTCCCAAGGAACCCTAACTCTCCCCTTTATGAATACTTCAGTCTCCTCATTCTCACTGAGCGTCCTGCCAACCTGTTTTCTTCTGTTTCAGTCTGCGGTGGAAGTGTGTGTGCATGGTATTGGCACTGCGGGCCTTACTTCCTCCCCCACCTCAATTCAATTCCATCCTCGACAACATCCACAAAATCTACGATCTCCAAGTCTTTTCCCAAACTCCTGCCTTCATTGCAACTAAGTCTACTAGAAACCCCAAGTTTTGTGCCAACTAGAAACCCCAAAATTCTGTCAAAGTGGAAACCCCAAGTTTCCAACTTATAATGTAATCATTTGTAACTTGTGCACGCATCGAATCTACCCTACCCAAAAAAAATTGCGACCAAATTGTCCGCTACGGTGGAAAGACATATCCTCCCCAATTTTGTCTATAATTTCTAAGCTCCCACTGCCCTGTTGCGACAATAACTCTTCATTTCGTTGTTGTTGCTAATGAAACCTCAACCAAAACCTCAAAAATGTCTAAGTGTTGAACTCCTCATGACTCATTGTTACGATCATACTTCAACCAACTCTTCCATGTATTTGCACAATGCTAGCCTCAAGTCTTTCACTAGTTGGGTAGCTAGTCCAACCGTCACATCTGGTTCCTGAAATGTACATCGCCATGACCAAACTTGTCCTTTTCTTTTTGCATCTATGTCACTCCTTCCAACTCCAAATACTAAGGAAAGTGTCCATCCTTTCAACATCATTTCTTCCATCGTCCAATCTTCATCCAGGAGATCCTCCACAATGTCTAAGTGTTGCACTTTGGACCTACCGACACATATGTACTTTGACTACCTTTCACAATTTGTTACATTTGTACAACAATATTAGACCAAGGAAATATCGCCACTCACCTTTCTGCACTATGAATTCACCCCGAATCAAATTCATCTGCAACAACTTGACTCCATTGCCCACCTCATGACACAGTTAACCAATTGTTGCACCAACTAATGAACATCCAGGCTGCCTTTTCCTCACTACTTCATCACTCATCCATGCTGCTATCTCTACTTCTCTATGCCATGGAATGGTTAGGTTTCACCCTCAACCATGCTTCCCCAAATCAAGGGAAACTCCCATGTCCAAGTACTCTCTTCGTGTTTCAATCTACCTGTTTACACAATCCTTTAATCAAAGGAAAGTCCTCAACTAGCCTCCATTCGTCAAGTCACCACTTCACAACTCACCATATGCAATGAGTGTGGCCATTGTACTCACTCCTCAAACATCCCAATAAACTTTCCAAAGTGCTCCAAGTAGAATGAGTCACCTCAAATAATTTCCATGCCTTAGGAGCATGCGAACCAATACTCTGCCAACCTCAACCAAAACCCCCGTTGGATCTCTAAGTCACCACACAATCATTTGAAAGTCACCAAGGTACGCTCTGCCTCAAAAAAACCATCTGCAAGTCACCAAGGCGTGCTCTACCCCATCCAATGTCCCATACCAAAGGCAAGCGAAAATCACCCAAGTCACTTGGTCTACGTTATGCTCATTCAAGTTGACTTCCAACAATTCTTGGTTGACTTCCTTGTTGACTCCATCTGTCTCTTAGAACAAAACTTCCTTGCACCTCCTAAACGCATTTAACCTCTGGAACTATCATTGCAACTATCAAGTCATCACATGACTCAACAACTATGTCTAAGGCAGCTCACCCATCCTCACAAACTCAACATGTACAGACTTCACTGCCCACTTTACTGCAACAACTTATCCAACACACCTCATCAAAGAGTTAAGAATCTTCCTCAAGCCACCTCTACGGCTTCATCCATATCTTCCTAAGTCCACCAAAGGACTCGTCCAAGCAGGTCATCCCAACCTCTCATCACATTCTCCCAACCAAGGCATCCCAAATTGCTACAAGACTTTTTTGATTCTACACCACTTGAGTCACCCTCAAGCCTATCAGTTCTCACCGTGAAAATGAAATGCACTTGAACTTCCAAGTCATCTAATTTTCCTTCAAAGAACTCACGATAACACTTAGGAAATGCAATAACTCAAATCCAATCATACCTTTCTCAATGGAATCCTTCATTGCAACCATGGTTCTAAGTCGATTGTATTGTACCTATTGTTTCCCAAGCAACCAACTCTTTACATGAACTCTCCTCAATCACCATTCGCGGCTTCACAAACCTACAAGACCTTTGTTGTGATACAATGCAGAGTCCATCTGTCCACTTTAGAAATCTGTCTAAGTCCCAAAATTCACATGACATCGATCAAACTCATCTTCAATTATTTCCTTCTCTGCACCTTAACTGCTTTTCCTTCAAGGCACCATGCACCCACCGCTTGACTGTTAATTCATATTGTTGCTAACTAACAATTATAACTCTGCGAAGAGTCGTCTCATCCAAAGGTTGTGGTCCACCCATCGTCTAACAACCAAAATCAACTCAACTATTGTTCTTGGTGATGCACGACATGAAGACCTCATGATGGAAACATGCCCAACTAATTGTATGCTATAAAGTAGCTCTAGGTCACCCTACGTCATCTAATGACCCAAGTGCTTCACCTTGTTGCAACCTAGAACTTCTCTCCTTCATAATCACTTCTTCAATCACCCTCAATGTTCACTTCTGCAATCCCTTTTGTGGTTATATCTATGACAAGTCGTGCAACATATCATACATTCATCTTCCTTTCCCAAGTGCTTGGTTCACCCAACGAACTCTGCACCTAGTCTCTCCAAGGTGTGCACAATAGGTTTCAGCACCGACTTTCGCCATAAATCAACCCAACCAAGTCTTCCTCAGTGAAAAGTTTTGCGATGAGTTCTGCAATCACCCACCTTGTCCAAGTGCTTCATTTCTCCCCAAACGTTTCTCTTGGTCTGAACAAGGTGTGCACCTAGATCCATCCTTCCATAGCATCGTTAATCGAACCTCTACCATAAGTCTGATACAAAGTATGCGATGAACAATTTCATTGCACCAAACCATTCACCAAGTCTGGAAATGTTCCCACTAAACCATCTTCGCAATTGTTCCTTATCCATTGTAACCATTGCAGTAGTAGAGCGTGCTTCAAGCTTTGTTACCATCTATCATGTCCCACAACGTTCCTAGCCGAATCTTGCAATCATGCACCTCTTGATGGCATGAAACACCACGATGTTTCTCACATGGTTTCTTGAAAACACCAACAATATTGTATTTGGACTATGCCTCTTCACCTAAAGCATACCCATACTTTGTTCTAGGCTATCGGCAAGTCACACTCCTAATCTAGTGAAACTCTTGTATACTTAGACAATTGTTCACATCTTTAACACTTAGTCATTTTAAGCATACATCCATGAACATGAGAAACCAAGAGAACAATAGTGAAACAAATAAGAGAAACATAGATATAGTGCAGGTGGCATGAACCGTGCCTAATACCCGATTAAGTCTTTGTTATTACGAAATGGTTACAATATTAGCACTACCAACTTGGTTTAAAACTTGGGCAGAGCCAAACAACTCATCTCACCTCACCAAGACACTCATACACATATTCGTCACCAACACTCTTTATCACAATTATCTCCACAACCCCCTGCGATACACCTTAGACTTGCCCTCAACTGCATACTTGTTGTCTCTTCATTTCCACAGACTTCATAGGTTTTGGTTATACCTCACACATGCCTCCAACAGACCTATGATTCCATACGTTCCCAAAATTGGCCCAAGAGAAGTTCACCCCACTCTGTCCACCAAGTCCACCTCAAGACAACACAAGTCCCCCAATGTGGAGAAACTTGTCTCCTTGAGGGGGGTCACCCTCTTCGTCTACCTCGTAGCCTCAAAGCTCCTCTTCCTCCCCTTGTCTTCCAAGTTTCCTTTTTGGTTGTGTGTCCTTGTGACTTTATAGGCATCAATCCATTGTGTATCTTTTCCCATGGGTGAGTCGACCTATCGATTCACCAAGTTGCACCCCTTCGCAAATTTGGGTCGACTCATGATGTGGGTGTGTTCGGGTGGCTTGCTTAGTCGACCCACCGAACACTTCATTTCATCATCTAGCCGACCCACTGATCCATCTAACCAACTCGTCATCTTGGTTGTGTGTGCCCATTCGGTGAGTCGAGTCGACTCTCCTAAGTGTGTCCCGCATGCCTTAGCCGATTTTCCTTAATTGGTGGAGCTCCCAAGTCTTTCCCTCAACCCTTCATCAAATCGTCCATCGTTTTGATTTGTGTTGCAAGGATCCTTGGGTGGAGTTTCCCCTTGGCACGTCACATGTCCAAGGAAACCCAACTCTCCCCTATATGAAGACTTCAATCTCCTCATTCACATTAAGCATCCTTCCTACCCGATTTATTCTATTTTGGTCTAAGGTGGAAGTGTGTGTGCCCAAGCTTGGCGTCGCAGGCCTTACAATAGGCTTATTTTAAAGTGTATATTGTTAAGATGTAGACATGTTTTATGATATTTTTAAGAGGTAGAAGTGTTTCATGATCTATTAAAAGTAGTTTTGATCAATATAAAGATTGATTAAGTGTTTTTCAGTAGTAGGTCACCAATTCAAGTTAAATTGGTAGTCATTTGTGAGTTTGCCAAGACATTATTTTAAGGTAAATTGACTATGTAGATTGCTTCCCCAGAGGGTGAGTGGTATCATTATAGTCTTCTTGAGGGGTGGGATTCCACCCTCATAATGGAAAAAAAATGTTACAAGTGGTATCTATTTTCCTTTCTGAAGGTAACTTTAAGTGTTGCATAACTTAAGCTATGAATTATTGGTGATAACATGGACTTGTGATTTAATGATAGCGCAATGAGAGTTTACGATAACTAGTTTCTATTTTATTTTACTTGGAAATTTATGAAACAATACATCCTAGGAGATGGATCTCACTTTGAAATAAAATAGGAATCTTCTAAATCAATCATGCTCCATTTTAACTTAGGCTTATTAAGTTTTGAAAGGAGCTAAATCCTTCAAGGTGTACACTTTTTTATGGTGCAAAAACTTGTAGAAAGGTTTACACCTTAAGGGATTTGATCCCTCCTAACACCTTATAAATATGAGGTTATTAATATGGATCTAAGGAAATAATAATAATAGTAATAATAATAATAATAATCTAATTTTAAGGTCACAACCAAGCCAGACACCAAATTGGTGTATGAGACCCCCTTGCTTGTGGGACAAGGGACCCCCTCCATGCAACAATTTGGCTGCTAAAGTCTATGTACGTGTACATACCTTACCCCCCTCTAGATTTGAACTCGTGACCAGTGGACTTGAATATCTCAATATTATCATTTTTGTTACTTAAATGTTTTAGGCCAACACATGTTGACATCAATGTTACACCCTTACGTTATACTTTTCCCTCATCTAGGTTATAGAATGTGTCTCTCTACACAAGGAAGGTAGTAAAATGAAGAGGATGGAACTAGAATAAATCTTAGCAAAGTTTATATGATCACAATCAATATTGGCAAAGTTTATATGGTATATAGAGGGATAAGGTATAATTAAAACCCATAAAGGGTGGGACAAATTGGTAGGGTAATGATGGAGGTAGCTTTAACAATATGACTAAGTATTCCATGATTAAGCAGTCCATGATTAACAATATAACCACTCCCACTTAATCAACCAATCAAATAACTAATAATGTAAATAGTTAATTAAAATATATAAACGAAAAAAATTTCACATATAGTGTTACATACAAAACAACCATTTTCAATACAATTTCAAATCATTCACAAACAATGTTAGAGTAAGTGCAAGCCAAAGTAATGGAGGAGGTTAAAGAAAATTTTCAAACTTGACTAATAAAAAAATAATAATACTTGGTTGTGCACCTTGACATTAAGATGCATCGAAATATTAAACCTTAGGAACTCAAAAATTCGTATATGCAAATATGCATTGTTAATTAGAATACCAAACCAAAGTCTTGGGAAAGGTATCCACTATATGAGAGTAAAGCATAGATTATTTATGAAACAAAGGCACACCCATTGACAAATTTTAAACCTTGGGTTCTCTAAAAAAAAAAAATTAAATATAGATATGGATTTTTATCCAAATAACCAATCAAGGATTTGACAAAGGTACGCACTATTATTAAAAATATGGCAAAACTTATTAATGAAATTAGGGTACACTCATTGAGATTGTTTCTTCGAGTGGTGTACCTACTTAATTTAAAATCATTAATCAAATAAATAAAATAATAATAAAAACATAGGTAATTTATTATAGACAATGGCAAGTAAAAGAACTTGGTCTCTAAAGTAGTTGGTCGACTCAGTGTAACTTCTCATGACACCACATTCATAATCATATCATATTGGATGGGTAAAATAACTAGATCCATCCATATCCATCACACATAGATGTTTTATTACGTTTTTCACTTACCCTTTCATTGAAATAATTGGTTGTGATTTTATTAAACTAGATTGTTCTGACATGCCTCTTGGAAAGTACAATGGCTATGATTTTATACAACTAGATTGTTCTAACATGCCTCTTGGAAAGTACTAATAGTGCATTATGATTTTTTTTAACACTTATCTTTGTAATTATGATCAAAGTTATTGGATCACATATTCTTCTCCCATTGAGAAAAAAAATCTATTAAATAATCTGACTTTGTAATTATGATCAAAATCAAAGTTATTGGATCACATATTCTTTTCCCATCGAGAAAAAAAACCTATTAAACAAGACAAATTCAAAATTGTTTTACTTCAATGCTAGACACAAGCTCGTACTTGTATAGGTGCAGGTTTTATGGCAGATTTCCATTTCAAATATGAATTTAGGCAGGAACTATGGAGAAGTTGGATTCTATACTGCCGTTGGTTAAGCCGGGTTCTATCTTTTCTTTCGCAGTAACCCTTTAGGTCTTTTAGTTAAGCTGGCTTGGTTTACTTTAGGTCTAGATTCTCTCTAGTTCATGTTGATAAGCTTAGCAGAGCTTCTGAAGGTCTTCTGGCGCTCTATTTTAAGGGCTTTAGTTAGTTTTTAGTTTTCTCTGCTATTTTTTCGGGTATTTCAATGTTTATTGTGCCTTCATTACGGGTGGTAACTCTGTCTTTTTGAAGCCTGGGTGCTCTGACTTACTCTGGACTGTAACTTCTACAGTCCTACCACATCATTTTCCACTATAGTCTTGATTGGATTGGTGTTTAGATTTCTTTAAGGTTTGGCGGTGGATATGGGGGATCAGGTCAACAATCTCTTAGGATTGGAAGCAGGGGATCCTTGGGATCACCCAAGATTCTTATCGACAGTTGATGCTTTGTGTAATAATCGAGATTTTAATGGTGCAACTAATGCTCGATGAGTGGATGATGAATACGTGGGAACCCTTCCTAGGGTATTTACCGAAATTTTTAACTCTTCCGAGGGGCTAGTTTGGCTTCGTTTTCAAGTCACCAGAAGATACAATTAAGATACTTGAGAATTTATGGGTTTTTGAAGGTGGCAGTCTAATGTTAAAAAGGTGGAGACTCAAGTTTGACCCTCCAACTGAATATTTCAGTTATAGGCACCTTTGAGTTTTATTACTTGGCTTACCGTTAAAACTGTGGAATATAAAAGCCATGGAGGCAATCAGGAATGTACTGGGAAACTTCATTAAGTGTGATAAAGATGCTTTGCAGTTGAAGGACCGGAGACTGGCTAAAATTTTAGTGGAAGTAGATGTGCATGGAGGATTACTGGACAATTTGGAGATAGAGTGGCGTGGCTTGGTGTTTACACAACGATTAGACTACTTAGGGGTTTCGTTCAGATGTGCTCACTACCAACAGACTGGCCATCTTAAGAAAGACTGTCGTCTTCCTTAGGTAGTACATTCAGACGAACTTCTTTCTGAAGATTCAGTTACTAATGGGTACCCAACTGAGGTGGAGATGCTGGAGCGGGGAACCTATCCAAGAGCATGGGACCTGGATGACTCACCTTCCTTGATTGATACCTTTGTTGGTAAGTGGCGTTATTATGTTCCTACCTTCTACTGTTCTTTGTCTGCTTTGGAAAGAGACCACCTCGATTCCTTTTTTATGGAGACTCTATTACTACTGGGGTGAATGTTATTTCAAAGGATAAGAGTAGCAGGCCAGATTTAGATGTGTCTACTACTGCGCGAGATTCTTGTAGCAGGCTATAAGTAGTTGGGTCTACTACTGCGTGGGTGATTTCTCCTTTGGTTAATGACTCTGTTAGGAATCAAACTCCCTCTCCACAACCTAAAGCTTTGATTTCGTCTATCCCTGGATAGGGATGATTTTAGGGGCTAAATTTCGCTCATGGGCTATTTTTCCATGGTTTTTCCCAAAAAAATATTTGCTATTCTAAAATTGATTCGCCCAAATTCTATAGGATAAAATTATTTTGCCTTAAAAATTGCCAAAAGTTTATACAAACTATATAAAATCCTTAGAAATTTGAATTTTTTTATAAAAATATCACCAAACATTTATAGTTGGCATATGAAGAATTAGTAAGATTCGCCAAGGTTTCTACATTTTAAAATAAATTTCCATCCTTAAAATCATCCTTGGCCCTGGTCAGAGACTTCCTTTATTGTCTGAAGACTCACCTATCTTACCTGGTTATGGTGAACCAAAAACTAGTGACCACTTCTTAGAAATTCTTCTTAAAGACTTAGTCCCCTCCCTATTGGAAGTTATTAGTCTTGTTCCCATCCTGACTTTTACAAGGAACTCAAAGGATTTACCAGGGGAATCAAGCACAAAGGATCATAATTCCTTAGTTACAGAGGGCACAGAGGGTAGGAAACTATCTTGGTCTCGGGGTTTGGGGCTTGAATTGTCACCTTTGAAGACTAGAAGTGCACGGAAAATATCAGGGAGTGTTCTTATCCCATCTTCAGGTCATTTTCCTTCCATATCTGACCAGGGGGTGCTTAGAGGCATCAAAGACATTGCCAGGTCTAAGACATGATTATTCTCTCCTTAAACATAAGAGGGGTAGGAGGACCCCTTAAACCAGCCTTTATGCATAGACTTCTTTATCAGACCTCTCTACATATTATTTTTCTACAAGAAACTTTGATTACTGATGTTAAGGCAAGGGATTTCATGTTTGCTCTCAAACCTGATTGGATGACTTGTGATGTTAGTTCTGTGGGAAAATCGGGGGGATTATTGGTAGCTTGGGATCCACGTTACTTTGGTTTCTCACTGGTTCTCACTTGTGGAGAAATTTTGTTGACAGGTTCTAGTCTGTTAGATAAGAGAAGACTCACTCTTTTGAATGTATATGGTCCTTGCAAGGATCGCAAGACCTTCTGGTAAAAACTTGAAGATAGGGGTCTGTTAGCACATACAGACATGATATTGGCTGGTGACTTAAATTTTACTTTAAATTCAGATGAAATCTAGGGAACAACATCTTTGTCTGATCCATTAGTTGTTGTTTTTAAAGATCTCTTTTATAATTCTCCACTAGTGGATGTGGCCTTGGCTGAGCTGGTTCCGATGTGGCACAATGGAAGAACGAGAGTATCAAGCATATCAAAGAGACTAAACATATTTTTTGTGGCTACAGACTTGATTGGCCCGACGATGAGGTACCTCTCGTGGGTAGATTCCACTTTCATATCCGACCACGCACCAATCATGCTGTAGATGGATATTGGCGCTCAAAGGATAAAGTACCCCTTTAAATTTAATCCAAGATGGTTATAGGAAGAAAGCCTTGCTGAGTTAATTAGAGAAGTTTGGTTGGATAATCGTTTTGAATTAATTGTTGAGGCACAAAGAAGGCTCGTTGAAAATTTGTCTCTTCTAAAAATACGAGTCAAATCCTGAGCTTTGGCCAAACAATCTAGAGATAAGGAATCTTTGTATATATTGGACACAGATATGGTAAGCATATACTCACAAAAAAATGCTGGTAATTATACCATGGAGCTTGAAAAACACTGCAAGCAGATGGAGGCGGAGAGTAACAAGATTCTATTGGCTGAAGAAGAAAATTGGAGACAAAAAAGTAGAGCTACATGGATTAAGAGTGGTGACAAAAATACTAAGTTTTTTCATAGATTCGCGAGCTACAGGAGAAACAAAAAATATCTCTAGGATATTACGGATGATTAAGGAAGAGTGCACTCTGGTCAGGAATCCATAAAGAATGAAGCGTCCTCTTACTTCAAATCTTTTTTTAAGGATCTGGGGCAGACTATTATCCAGGCTCAGCTTGAGACTAACAAACTGTATCCAAAGATGGTATTATGGGAGGAACTCCCTTCTCTAGAGCAGGTTGTATCCTTGGAAGAGTTATCAATTGTTCTAAAAGGCTTTGCCAAAGAAAAGAGCCCTGGTCCAGATGGTTGGACAATTGACTCTTCCTTTTATTTTTTGATTTGATGGGACCTGATCTTATGATGATGGTCGAGGACACTAGAATCCTTGGTGAAGTTATCAGGACGATAAATTCCACCTTCCTTTCACTTATTCCAAAATATAATCGTCCATCATCCTTTCAAGATTTTCGGCCTATTTCTCTGTGTAATCTTGTGTATAAGATTATTACAAAAATTATTGCAAGGAGGATTCAACCAATTCTTTCTCGATCCTTGTCGGACGCCCAATTGGGGTTTTTAAAGGGACTTTACATCCCCTATTCCATTGGAATGACACAGGAGTTCCTGCACAACATAAAAGCTAAGAATTTACAGGCATTCATCTTGAAATTGGACCTAAAGAAGGCATATGACTGTACAAATTGGGATTATATTAGATTGATGCTTCTTCACTGTGGTTTTGGTCATCTTATGACTAAATGGATTATGGGAACAATGACTTCTGCTACTTTTTCTATCTTGATAAATGATGAGCCTACACATTTATTTAGCAGTGAGAGGGGTTTGCGCCAGGGATGCCCCTTGTCTCCACTTTTATTTATAATGGTGATGGAGGGTTTGAGCCTTTCCTTGAGTAAAAATCTATTAGAATGGAATTTGACAGGTATTAAAGTCTCACGATTGATTAGAATTTTACATATCATGTTTGTGGACGATGTGCTTATAATGTCTAATGCATCCCTCACAAAATGGCAGGAGATTCATTCCCTTTTATATTCCTTTTGTGGTGCCTCTGGGTTGGAGATCAATGTTAATAAGTCAATTTTCCATCATTATGGTTCTTCGCAAGTATTTCTTGACAACTTGAATGCCTTGTTTCACTTTGGCGTTATGAGTCTTGAAGCAAGGTTTAATTATCTAGGCATTTTCCTGAAGATAGGTTGATATAAGGAGGCAGATTGTCTTTGGTTGACTTAGAAATATGAAATTAGAATCAGACATTGGTGCAATCGATTTATGTTGATGGGAGGTAGATTTGTTTTGATCAAGGTTGTGCTGGAAAGACAGGCGATATATTGGTTGGCCATGGCTCATATACCATTCTCAATTTTGAATCAGATACACAAGTTGGTTTTTTCCTACTTATGGACAAGGGAAAAAAAACATTCTTCTTTCCACTTATGAAAGTGGGAGACTATAGCTCGACCAACAAAGTTTGGAGGATGGGGGATCAGGAATATCTTCTATTTTTCGAGAGCTTTAGTTGCTAAATCTCTTTGGCGTGGTTTGATGTATCTGATTATTTGGCATCGGGTCTTGAAGGTTAAATATTTGTCGCACTTATCTGTTGTTTCTTGTTTGCGCACAGTCGATCCTTCGTTCCCAACTAGATCATCAACTTGGAGAAAATTAGTGAATGTTTTACCATTGTTGTTGCATTGGTTGGCTTGGAAACTAGGGGCGGGTTCTTCCATCACAGTGGGTAAGCATGAAATTTTGGGCTTGGGTAAGAGATCCTTTCTGTCTCTAGAGATAATATCATTGTTATATTCTAAACATGTTCATTTTCTTTATCAAGATAAAAAGGAGTCAGTCCAAGGTTCTATCTGTTCCAAATGGCTCGATAGCAAAGATCTAGGTTTGGTGGGAGATATGGCTGGTGAATGGGATCTTTATAGACAAAGCTTGGTAGAATCTGGTATATCTCACAAAAGATGTCAGGATGAGTTAAGATGGATGGGGGGCGATGGCACTGGTCATTTAACCACAAAGAACTTTATAATGCCTTATCAGCTGAGTTTTGGGAGAATATTTTTGGGGATGTGAAGAAAAACCTATGGACCTGGGATTTTCCCCTAAAGACTAAATTGTTTACTTGGCTACTCATCGAAGACAAACATCTAATATGGAACAATTTGCAAAAGTGTGGTTAGCATGGTCCAAGTATGTGTTATCTTTGTAAAGACAATGAGGAATCAACGCTCCATTTATTCATTGACTGTTCGTTCACTCTTTATATTTGGGGCAGTATTTTAGCTTTCTACAGGCTAACTGTTGGGTGGAAGGGTACCACTCTTAGTGATGTTTTGGAACCTAGGCTAATAGACAATTTAGTTTTCCTACTCTTCCTTTTTTTATATGTTGGAACATTTGGAAAGAAAGGAATTTTTCTATATTTGAATCCAATTCTCCCTCCACGGAAAAGGTTTTTATGGTAACTATTACAAACTTGGCCTGTTATAGCTCGCAGAAAGTGCAGAAGTCTACCTGGAGCTTCATCAATCCTCTGCCTCAACACAAAACTATTGGATGGTTTGATGGCACAACACAGAGGCATGGGAAACTTAGTGGAGCAGGGGGTGTTATTAAGCTTAATGATCATATGGAATACAGGTGGACACTAAATTGCGGTGGTGGCACAAATACTAGAGCATAGCTTATGGATACATGGGTGCTTCTTACCATGGCACAAAGATTATCAATCACAGATATCCATGTCATAGGGGATTCCAAAATCATTATTGATTGGCTCAATAATATTGGATCGTTGCAGGCTATTTCTATAGAATGTTGGAAAGATTGGGTAAAGGACCTCATTAATTTTTTTTTCTGTCGTTACCTTCACCCATGTTTACAGAGAATAAAATCAGGTTGCAAATATTTTATCCAAAAAATCACTATCTGAGCCCATTGGAGCCATTGCATACAATCAATGTATGGATGGTCAAGAAGGGCAAAAAATATTTATCAATATGATCTAGTTTTTTTTCTATTTTGGTCTTAGTGTTTTGAGAACTATTTGAAGTTATGGAGTTTGTATGTATTTTGGAACTTATTTTACATAAGATTTGGACTTGATGGCCTATCAGATTGTTATTATAGTTGTTTTAATCATGCAGCCACATTGGTGGCTCATGGGGTGGATTTTGGGTAGCTGGAATCCTTTTAGTTATGAGTTATGTTTTGTAGAAGTGACGGTAGTGATGGTAAGAGGCATGGTGCTTATGTAATGTGAACATGACTATGTGTACTGATTATATATCTTTATATAATGAGAAATTTTCTTCTGGAAAAAAAATCCTTCCTTTTCTATAAAATTGTCCCCACGTGCTTCAAATTGTTAGAAGAAAATAACACTACAAGCATCAAGCCCACATCTCACTCTTCATCCTACTTTAAACATCACTAAAAAAAATTCAACCCCAAATCATCCCCAAAACATGTAGCATTTCATCTTACCTCAAAACCCAAACCCATGTTCATGGGTCCCCTACCCAAATGAATATATAGGTTATAACTTATGTATCCCATGGTCACAAAAACACCTTGAAGACATTTATTCTTCCTTGCAAATTTTATCACTTGCACAAGCTCACATTTCAATAGAGGTCCCCTCCCAATATTCCTTTCCTTTGGGACATTCCATCCAATAGGTCTATACTAAAAACTATGCTACTCTTTACTCTTTTCTATACTACAAATACCATTAACATAAATTAAGGATTTGAGGAATTTATGAGATTTAGTCCAACAAGCTTGTATGAATATATATAATATATGGACATTTTAATTTTGTACTTGATTTTCTTCTTATGTTTTTTTTTTTGTGATGTTGTAAATTGATCAATCACTTATTTTATAGCATTTATAAGTATACATGATATATATGTATACATGATTACATTATTAAATAATTAGCAATGGTAGTCTTTATTGATTAACTTTGTGAACAACAAACAAGGATGAGTGTTATCTTGCTCTCTAAAATCTAGTTAGCTTGGTTGTGTGTAGACTTGGTAAAAATTTATCACTGGCTAGTGTGTTTCTTAGATTTACTTCCTCAATTTTGAACACTTAACTAGTTAGTCACACTAATCCTCTAAGCTATAATGTGTCATTGACACGAAATTGTGAGTTATTGTTAAGGTGGCATTCCAAGTCATATGTTGATTTCCTTGTTGCATTGGCCCCTTAGATTAAGAAAAATGGCTAGAACATTGGTGTGCTAGAGCTCAATCAAAGGCTACATGTGAGGGGTTGGGTCAATAAATATTAAGCACAAAAGATAAATAATAAGCATTAGTCGAGTGAGAAGGTGACATGATGAGTTTTGAAGTTCTAATACACCATTATTTTCACATGATGAAGTCATTAAGGGTTTGACATAGAGTAGAAGAATTAATATGCACTAATGAAACTTCAACCATCACATATATGTATACACCCTCTTTGATCCATACAAATAAACAATACATAATTATAATTATATAGTAGTAGGGTATGCACATATTTATAAATTAAGTAGTAGGGTATGCACCCAACAAAGTGCCAATCAAGCTAAGAAATTGATCAGTTCTAGCAAGAAATATGTTTTATTTTTCTTAATAGAAAATTAGTCTGATGATGAGTCAATAAGATTAAAGGCATCCCTGGAGGGGTGTACTAAAGAGAAAAAATATCAGTTGGAGGAGTTGTTACAGGAATACAAAGGAGTGTTCTAGGAGCATAAAGGGATACTACCCAAGAGGAATGTGGAACATGAATTACAAATATTTCTAGATTCCCTATTGTTGAATATTGGGTCGTATAGACAGTCCATTTTTTAAGAAAATGAAGTAAATAAGAAGTTGTTGGAGTAGGGTGTGATTCAACCAAGTACCTCACCTTTTGTGTCACCCATCATAATTGTGCCCAAGAAGGATGGGACTTAGAGAATGTGTATCGATTAAAGGGCATTGAACAAGATTACATTTAATAATTGATACCCTCTGCCCAGGATCAATGATCTGTTGGACCAGTTGTAGCATGTCAATTACTTCACTTAGTTGGATTTGAAATCAGGATATCACCAGGTATGAGTCAAAGAAGAACATACCTTAAAGACTGCATTCAATACAAGGAAAGGTTTGTATGAGTGGTTGGTTATTCCATTCGGTTTATGCAACACACCAACAATATTTATGAGACTAATGAATGATGTTCCACGCCCTTATCTAGATTCATTTGTTATTCTCTATTTTGATGATATATTGGTTTATAGTGCTACCTGGGAGGAGCACAACTCACATCTTATGAAGGTGTTAGAGACCTTGAAGAAGCACATGTTGCTAGCCAATATCAATAAATGTGAGTTTTCTCAACATTCTTTGGTGCATATGGGGTATGTAATCAGTGGAGGTGACCTCAAGATAGATCCCACCAAGATGGAGGTCGTGATGAAATGTCCAGTTCCTACAAATTGCACATATTTTAAGAGCTTTGTTGGGGCAAAACAATACTTGTTAAAGTTCATAGCTTCCTTTTGAGCAATAGTTTCACCACTCCACACAATAACAATGAGAAGTAAGAGTTTCCAGTGGGGGAAGAATCAATGTTGGAGATATCACACACTTACACAATCACCTAGTAATTAATTTTCCTTTTTTTTAGGGTTTTTCTATTTTTTAAGGATTTCTAGTGATCGATAGGGTGTCCTATTTTTAGGATATTTCCTAAAACGTAAGGCTCATTTTAGTTCATTTTGACTTCAATTAGGAGTTCAATTAGACTAGTGGAGAGTTCAGTTAAACTAGTGGAGGTAACTCATGCATGCAACAATTGTTTTTCTCTCATGTAGTAGTTGTTTTTTTCATGCTTAAGAGAAGGAGGTCACATATCTCATGCATGCACACCTTTCTCTCTCTTCCGAACATGTGAACTCAATTAACTAGTAATTTCTTTGACAGATAACTAAAACTAGCTAGTAGTTAGATCCATTTTTTGTGAGTTAGTGTCCAAATATCTTTTATACCACTACTATAGCACATGTACTCCTAATATAAGCACATTTATTCTCTTGGAATACATATATGCATGTGTATTACTCATTCGACATGATTAGTTAGTGTGATTAATAGATTTCTCTCTCTCTCTCTCTCTCTCTCTCTCTCAAGCTTTGTGTGATTTGCTTTAGCTAGGCTCTTTATGATTAGTTTCATGGTTTTCACCCAAACTTCACAATCAACATAAGGCCTTTGATGAGATGCCCAACTTCTATAAGTATAAAGCATATAAACTTTGTTCAATATTATGATGCACTACAAGTTGTTATTAAAAATATGACCTCAATGAGATTAAAAAATATTACATATACTAATTTATGAATTACAAAAAATAAATATAAAAATCTAACCTCAATTAGATAAAAAAAGATCACATATATTAATTTATGAATTATAAAAAGTCAATAAAATACATTTTTTTATTTGTTATTAAAAATTTGCTCGTGCTACCAAACTTGCAAAATTCCTTCGAAGTGGAGATAGATGCAAGTGGGTATGCCATGGGAGCAACCTTGATGCGGGGAGGAAGGCATGTCTGCTATCATTTTGAAGTATTTCATGGGGCGGTTCTCAAATACACTACCTATGACAAGGAACTCTATGCCTTGGTACAAGTTGTTAAAAAGTGGAAGCATTGTCTAATGGGAAAGGAGAACATCATCCACACAAATCACCAACCGCTCCAGTATTTGTAGGCCCAGAGTAAGTTACAACAAACCAGGAATTACCAATGGATGGGGTTCTTACAGTAGTTTCAATTAGTCATAAAGTAAAATAAGGGTAGCAAAAAAAAGTCAGAATACATGTTTTCATGGCCACCCACATCCAATATTACAACTTTGGGAACTCTGATGCACATGGATCATTTTACCCATGATGCATACAGAGAGGCATATATAGAATATGAGGACTTCAAGGAGGT
>JZKD02S2430873.1:830327-917293 GCA_000966675.3 Picea glauca
GAGAGGATGCCATGTCAACCCCTGTTACTCATGCATATGGGGCTAGGCTCATGAGGAATTTCAAGAAGAATATAGAAGGTCCAAAACCTTATCACAATTGAAGGTTGAGGAAGTCAAAACCCTAACCCTAGATGACTATCGGGATATGTTAAATACCAAGCCGTTAGGAGGAGAAGGGGTTCCATTCTATGTCATTGTATTTTGTTCCATAACAGAGAAGAATGACTGGGATTGGAAAATTAGAGAGCATAACAAAGGGGGTTAATGCTCTATGGAATCCTAACATGCCACAGGTCTCAGGGAACTCTATAAAGAGTGCCTTCTCCTTTGTACTTGCGTTATTTCCATACTAGATAAAAGAGAGCAGAGAAACCTCACCTTCTAGCTGGGTTTTCTTCCATAAGGGTTTCCCATAGAAAATAATTGTGTTATTTTTGGGATGGTGTGTGATTGTATTTCCTTGTTCTCAATTTTCTGCATTTTATCTATTTCATGCATAAGCAAAAAAATCAATAACTAAAGATTCTGGAATCTAAGGAATTCAACCTTCATAGTGTAGATTTTATTTTTATTTATCAGATCTTTTGTGATAAGTTGTCCAATGGAATATCCATGACAGTTTACAGATCATTAGTATTCACAATGGATAGTCTAGTTATTCACCCACTCTTTGTTTCAAATTGTAATTTCGCTCCACCTTATTATTACTTTGTTGGTGTTCCTCTTATTCCCTAGTTTACCTTCAAAATGGCAAAGTGTCACCATACTCACTTGTTTTATTATAAACAACATTGTGAACATTGCAAAAAGATTAGAATTATGTAGAATAATATAAAGTTAAACCATCCCCAGAATCAATGAAGGAAGTTGGCTCCTTCAATTTTCTTTTATTGTTGATCAGTGTTTTGTATGCTCATTAGGAATAATCACTTAAGTACAATATTCCCCATCAACAATTAGCCAAGGAAAGAACATATCGTACTCTTATCATTGGTTGTATGGACATTTTGATGATTAATGTTTTTCCTTGTAGTAAAAAAGGCCAAGGTTATCCTTATTGAAGTACAAAACAACCATAGGAACCTGAGTTACATGATCCTAGTTCCTCCAACCCTTGGCTGGTATTCCTTCCTCGGTAGTATAATGGTCTTGAGTGATAAGGTCTCTCCATTCACACTTTTTGAATTGGGAAAAAATGTAGACAAGTCATCATGGACAATGACAACCAAAAGAGCATAGTTTTTCAATAGTCATTCAAATCACTCTAGCTCTCTACCACACCACATCCACAACCATATTACCTTAAATGGGTAATATAATCAAGTCCATTCACATCTAATGCACATAGGTGTTATGTCACTTTTTCCATTGGTCCTTTCATTGCAATTTATAGAAGTGACTTTGATATTACATTATTGGATTGTTGTGACATTCCCCTTGGGAATCCCTACTGGTTTGATAAGGGGCACAATATGATGGGTTTTTAAACAGTTATAGACTTCATAAGGATGGAAAAATCTACCATATCACATATTTTTCCCCTCAAATAGGGAGAAAATCTATTAAGCAACCCACCACCACAAATTCTAAACTCTCTATCCACTTCGAGCTCATCCTTCTTTCCCTACCATGAACTTCCCCATAAGATTCAAACTTTTGCAAAGAGGTAACACTACAAGCATTGAGACCACATCTCACTCTTCATCTTGTTTCATTCCCTACTAGAAACAATTTAGCTTTAAATCATATGACAATACATTTTTCTCCAAAACTCCTCATTCATGGTTCCCCTTACCTAAGTGAATCTACAAGTTATCACTTCTATAACCCATGGTTAGCATGGCAGTCCATCAAGGAAGAAATTTCTTCTTCCTACCAAACTCTAGCACTTTCATGAGCTCACATTGCAGTGGAGGTGCATCTCCCAATAATCCTTTGGGACATTCTGACCAATACATATATCATATAGACTATCCTAGCCTTTGTTAGACTATGGATACCATCAACATAAGTCATAAACAATTTCCTCTAAAAAAGAAACGAATTGACGAGAATTAATCTAACAAGCATGTGTGAAGATGTGTAATATTTCCACTTTTTATTGTGTACTTTAGTACAACTTGTACTTATTTTTATCTCTTTGGGTGACTTAGTATAAATTGATCAATCACCTACCTTATGGTATTTATAAGTACACATGATACTTATATATACACAATTGAATGAATAAATCATTAATGAAGACATTGCTTAGCGATTAAACTTGTGAACTATAAATGATGATGGTCATTGCCTTGTTATCTAAAATCTAGGCATCTTAGGTGTATGTTTAATTGATCAAAATTGATCACTTGTGTGTTTCTTGTATCGAATTGGTCAACTTTGATCACCTAGTTGGTCAACCACTATAATCCTCTGTGTCATTGACATGAATCGACGAGTTATCATTGAGGTGGCATGTCAAGTCATAGGTTGATTTGTTTGTTGACTTGACACGAATTAGATTGAGAAATACTGCTAGAAGATTGGCATGTTAGAGATCAATTAACGACCGCGTGTGAAGAGTTGGGTGTGATAAATAATATATATTGATTGAGTAAGAAGGTGGTATGATGAATTTTGAATTTTCCATGAACTACTATTCACACATGTTGAACGTTTACAAGGGTTTGGCGCATATCATAATAGTACATATGCATAAATCAAACTCAACTTTTCCGGTAAGTTTTTTTTTTGAGGCAAAATTCCACCATGATTCATTCCTTTTTCCAAAATTCCAACGATCTTGATTGTCTTAAAATGGGCCAAAACCTTGAAGGAAAATGTTTTTTTGTCAAAGTTACCATCAATTAAGTAGAACTATAACTTTCGGCAAAATTCCTATCAGATTTGAGGAAAACTTTTCACTAAAAAATGACTGATTTTATCCACTTATTAACTCGCTCCATAAATAATTATAGTGGTAAATGATGATAATCTATTATATTATGATTTAATAATTGAGAAGAGATATTACCACAATAAAAATCTAAATTCAATCTTATAAAAATTTAACAGGTTATATGATTAATATTATATCATATTTGTAACTTCAATTAGTAATACAATTGGTTTAACAAACCACTTATTATCTAAACTTTTAATAACATACAAAAAAATCACACATACAAATTAGAAAAGTTAATACTCTAAAATAATATTTTTAAATTGTGTATAAGCCTCCATTGACTCAATTTTATTTATTTAAAGTTCCAAGTGTACTTTAGTAATATGAATAATTCCTATTTATAGAAGCTCAACCACTCAGACATATGTAGGTGCACTCACTTTCTTTAAGTAGTAATGTTGACCAAATACAATAAATAAATTATATAAATGTATCACTTATATTAAAAAATATCTTATGGATTATGGACTCCACATTAGAATAAAGTATACTTAACTTATCTCGTTGGCATGATGCATTACAAGATGGATTAACTTTTTTACAAGTTTGGGACACTTTTAAGATATCACATGTTATTAGCTCAACTCCAAAAGTCAATGATTTAAAATGATATCACATGTTCTTAGCAACAACGGAGGTGCATGGTTGGGGCACCTTTAATAGGTTAAAGTTTCCAAAAAGATTTTGTATTTTGTATATTAAGCATAATAGTATGCAACAAGTTAGAACATAAATGTATTACATAAAACAATTGTTAAATAGTCATAAACAAAATGTTGAAACACTTCATAGAGATGTATGGAATTTGTCTATTTATTTTCATTACTCAAAAATTATGATGTATGTGTAAAATTTACATCTAGTATATTAATTCTCTTCTATATTTTAATTACTAACTTTTTATATTAATTTTTTTAATTTGACTTTATTCTTGTTAACTAATTTAAGTTTAATAATAATTATGTTATTTATTACTTTAATAGATAACAATGTAATTTTTTGAACTTTTTAACTTTATGGAATAGCATAGTTGGTAAAACATGTCTACACTATCTCGATACAAAGAAGGTCACGAATTCAAACCTTATATCTTTGAGGTTGCAATTTAACACCCTTACCATTCCTTAATGACTTTTCATCTTCCTTTGATAAACATCCTTTTTCATACTTACTCCCATACTCAACATACATACACTTATGGTACACGCTCTTCAACATACATACACTTATGGTACATGCTCTTCAACATTTATGGCATGCCTAACTTCTATAAACATAAAGCACATAAACTTTGTTTGATGCATTGAAAGTTGTTATTAAAATTTTTATATATATTAACTTATAAATTAAATTTTTTTTAATAAAAATTCATTTTTTTAATTGAACAAAATTATAAAAAAAAAATCATTTTTTTATTGAACAAAATTAATAAAATACATTTTTTTAATTGAATAAAATAAAATATATATATTTTATTAATTTTACATAAATATTTTTATTAACATGATTAATTTTTTTTTCTAAAAACTTAACCACTTCAACATATACACGTTCTAATAAATGATGATAATAACATTGTTGACAAAATACAATAATAATATGTGTAGCGTTTATGGATGGGAAATCTCACATTTGTCATAAGAGTTTTAATGAATGATGATAATAGCATAAGGGTTCTAATAAATGATGATAATAGCATTGTTGACAAAATACAATAATATTAGCATTGTGGGGTTTATGGATGGAAAATCTCACATTTGTCATAAGTTTGGAGTTTCAAATTTCTTATGTATGATATTCTAGAAGTGTTTTTTTTTTTTTAATAATTTTAGATAGATAATTATGATTAATTTAATTTAATTGAGTTAATGTATTGTAAGTTATTTTTAATTTTTATTAGTAGTTTAATAAATTTGAGGTTAAATGGTGTTGAGTTTAAAATGGATGAAAGTATTAAATTTATTTTACATATGGTATAATATAGTTCAAATGTGTTTCTTAAATATTTAATTGGCTATTTATTTTACATGTGGTATAATATAGATAAAATGTGTTTCTTAAACATTTAATTGGCTAGTAATGACAATTTTTTTTAGAAATCATCATTTCTTATTTTTGAACATAAACCATGTCAACTAATTATAATTAGATAATAATATGTCTAAATCATCCCATCATCTTTAGCATTATCAATGCTACTCTAAAGTGTATAATATCTAATAGGAAGCAATTTTTCATGGTCCACCAAATGTTATAAGTGGTTTCCATAATGCTATATTTGGTATTTCATAATGCGATAATTCTTGGATCTTGAATGTTATGCTTGGTCATCTATTTCTAATGCTTGTTTTTGTTTTTTTCATAGGATTATTTTAAAGTATGTTTTATTTTTTCATAGGCTTTTTCTAAATTGTATATTGTCAAGGGGTAGAAGTGTTTCAAGGAGTAGAAGTGTTTCATGATATATTAAGAGTAGTTCGATTAATATAAAGATTGATTGAGTTTGTTAGGATTAGGTTACCAATTCGAATTAAATTGGTAGTCATTTATGAGTTGGCCAAGACATTATTTTTAGGTAAATCAATTATGTAGTTTGTTTTCTCGAGGGTTGAGTGGTATTGTAATATTTTTCTTGGGTGGTGGGATTCCACTATGTTGAGGCCTCAACAACTCCCTTTAATTTGTTACAAAAATAAATGGGCCCGCATTAAATTTTCAAAAAACATTGCTTTCATTTGCATTTGATTTTGTTTGCTTGATTAGAAGGGATGATTTGATGGTTGTTTCCTTTCTCGAGTATTTGGCTTCAAATGTATTACAATCGATGCTTTTTATTTGTTTCTTATGTGAAATGACTTGGGAATGCATGCTAGTGATTTAAATATCATGGGATGGTTTCATCACGAGAGAAAGTCATTTCGACACATTTTTCTCACATGAATAATAGTTATATCATATGAGTCTATTTTATGGATTATTCAATATTGTCTACAATGCTCATTTGGACCTACTTTAAGTCATTGTGTATCTCCAATTGCTTTAAAATTAGATTACCATAATGTTCTGGCACTTATGTCAAGATTTGGTGATGGTGATAGCTTCTTTCCAATGGTCCATGTATACAAATATTGCAACCAACAATGAACAATGACAACCATTTCAAATGGTATAGTCTATAATAAATAAATAAAAAGTAAATGTGACCTTATCCCTTTATAGCTACTTGGTACTTGGCATACCTTCTATAACATTTGAATAAGTATTTCTTTAGTACTATACCAAGCCTCTTTTTAGACTCTTCCCTTTGGGCTGCAGGGACTAATACTAATCGATTCTCCCTTCTCCTATTAGTTCCACACAAAAACCAATGACGTTTGAATGTTTTAAACTAATTTTTTCTATAATGCATACACTTAACTTGAAAATTCATGTAACTTAACCTAAGTTTTAAATTGGAGGTCTTATTTGGCCTCTTACCAAGGAAGAGGAAAACAATACCTTAGCTTAAAAGGAGCTTCAAGCACATATTTAATGAATAGTTTTTCCCAAGTCAAGTAATGCTAGAATTAAGTCTGGCATTAATTCTTAACATTAAATGTTAGATAATTTTCCAATCTTAGTTGAAGTTTCAACAAACTGAAGTTTCAATTTAAGCAACGTGACACTCAATGGCATCGACACATACTCCATGTCTCTTCACATGTTCATCCATAGTTATGAAAAGTGTCCTACTCCACCTATAATTCTATATTTTCTTATTCTTCCTCTCTCCTATATGTGCTCATAGAGTATCCCCAACCGATCCCTCTAGTTCTACATGTAATCGATCCCTCTAGTTCTGCATGCAACTGATCCCTCTAATTTTGCCTGCAAGATAGAAACACATGCCACACCATCACTTTCCTCTGATCCCTACATACATTATTCTAACATTTAATCTGATCCAAGGAGAATCTCTTATCCATGGATACATTCTCCTGTATACCTAGATGAAGGAACAAGCAAAATGTCAAAATGTAGATGGAGGAACAAGCAAAAGGTGCAATGGCAAAAAGAATCACGAGGCACAAGTAGAAGGTGATCTAGTTGCCATGTCTATGGTGAAAATGCAGGCCTCTTCCCCATATGACAACAATGTTGTCTCTTTGATACTTCTTTGTTTCCCCAATCTGAATCGTGATGGGTCATTGTTGTTCCACCTTACTGCAAAAAGCTATCCTGGCCTGCCTTACAATATGTCCAACAACAAGTATAGCATGTCTTTCGATCATGATTGGATTATTGGGGATTTGGGGATTTTGGATATGGATGGAGAGCTTCAAGGGGAGAGTCTTCACTGCACTACAAAGGAAAACACACAAAAACAGGTGAGTATTTTTTTTTCTATTAACAGTCAATTTTTTTACGTTCATAAATGTAGTTGCATTTTCACTATTTCTACAGTGAAATGTTTTTGTGCCTTTCCATTTTCAGAAAATATTTAGAGTGAATCCCCTGATAGAGACATTAACCTACTATATAATGTGTTAAAAAAAATAGAAATAATTCTATTAGAGGCTTAAGGAAAAATACGAAAATCAAAATATTTCTACAAATGTAGGTTCATTCCATAGTATAGAGTAACACTGCTATAGTTGAAACTAAAAACACCAAGAAAATAAAAGAATATTTTGGTGCCATACCTCATTTTCAAGGATACATGAGAAATTGAAATAGACGCAATGAAGAATTGAAAGAAGAGTCTTCAGAAAACCAATATGGTACATGGTTTTGTCTAGCTCCAGATGCCCAAAGTGACCAAGGCACTCCGCCATAACAATAGAGGAGATTTCACATCACTTTGCTATCAATAGTGCCCAAACAAGGATTACTTATACCAAAGCTTAGGAATCCTGCGTTCAAACATTTTAATGTACTCAATTTGTACCATTGACATGTGTCGCTGAGAATACAAGTCAAAACCAGAAGGTGTCAACAATACATGACATATCAGAGACGAAATCAAACCACAAAAATAGTTTTGCATTTTTCGTCCTCCAATTTAACCAAATTTTAGGATAGCTTACTAATTTTCAATTCAATCTCATCAAACCAAAATAATTAGGGTTCTATGACTTTATCACTTACAATTTGACAAATTCCCAAAACAAACTAGGGTTTCAAAAGATATCCCCTTGCAACCAAAAAAATGGGTTCGAGTTCACTAATTTTCTAGTTACTATCATCAAAATTCAAGCAAGAATATATAGGGTTCTGATCTAGGTTGATTATGTCGAATTGTGCCTCATCTGCAAGTGTACCTCATATGCAAGGATATGTGAGCAGTTGAAACATAAGCAATTAAGAATTGAAATAATAGTCTTCAGAAAGACAATATGGTACATGGGTTTGGCTAGCTCTAAATGCTCAAAGTGACCAGGGGACTCTGCCATGACAACACAATAGGTTTTACATCTCACTTTTATATCAACAATGCCCAAACAAGGATCACTCAGTGCTAAGGTGGTGATCTACAGACTACAGGAGAAGACACTGAAACAATGGAGTGATTTGTAAAAAGACAAGGTAAAAGGCCTGGAAAATGGAAAAGGAGGTACGTAGGGGCCAACATATGGCACCTTTTTAATAGTGCAATAGAAAAATCTCGTTAATGGGAGATACGTGTTCTACTTATAATGGTTTTGTATATAAATATTACGTGTTTTTCTTATAACAGTTCTGTATATTAATTTATTGTGATTAAATTATTATAAATTTAATAACATTATATGTAAATTTCTTTTAGTGCTTTAAATATTTTGATTTATTAAAAAGAATTTATGTTGATTTATTTTGTTAATAATACTAAAAAAATTAAAATTCATTTTTGGAATCATTTTCATTTTTTTTTTTAATTTATTAACATTTTATATTTATACACATAAATAGATATATTAATTTATTAACATTATACATAGTCTAAGCTTTTTTATACAAATTTATTTTGATCAATACAAATATAATGTAAATAACTCTAACTTAATATGAGACATAAATCAATGTGAAATGATTGTATAACTTAAATAAATTATCTTTGGAACATATTAAAGCACTATAATAGGTTTAATTATCTCTGTAATTTTGCAAAAGTTAGTGAAAATATTCATTAATGATCTCAATTAATTTTCTTGCAAAATGGTTATTTCTTCTTTATCATGTTAAGGATGTTTTTCTTGCTTACAAGCGTGATTCTTTACATACATAGTTCAAATCTCGTTTGAAACATGCACTTTCAAACACATTGTTGATGCCCAGAAGCACAATGTAATACCCCTACCTGCAAATGGGTTGCAATGCCTTAATATTTATATACTTACTTATATATAATAACTAAATAGTTGAGAACCCCTTGTTTAAATCATGGTGAAAAAGAAATGCTTCTCTAACGCTCCTCTGAATTGCACACATGACAACTTTACAAAGCATTTTACATTTTCAAAAAAACACAGGAATTTGAACAAGTTTTCACATGCAATCAACAATGGTAAGGGTTGGCAATTTAAAAGTCAAAGGAAGGTTTGAAGTGACAAGAACTTTGTTTATAACTGTTATACATCTATGATTAATATTTGAACTTCAACTCTCACACACATTGGTTATGACATATTGCATTCATGGAATATTGTGTTATGGTATTGGTTATGTTTGGTGGACAATAGGTATGGTTTATGCATTTGTTTTGAGGTCAGTCGATCCTTGTAAATTGGAACTTGTTATAAATATGGAACATATTATATTATGGTGCTGGTATAAAAATATGGTATAAGAGGGTTTTCGTTTCAATTTGGAAAAGTAGAAGTGACATGTTGGATTTGAATATGATTGATTAATGCAAATGATGAAGTTTGGATGCACTCAACCCTAGCTATGGTTGATGGAAATTAATCAAAAGGTGGTGAAGCGATTTGCATTTACTGCACATCATTCTTACCCCACCTCGAGCTCACCACCCTCACTTTGTCGTGCATTTTTGGTTGCTCTGGGTAGTTTGCCTCCGTTTTGCTCGGTCATTGGGAGAATAGTGGTGGTCTTTGGTTATTTTCGGTGCTTTCCTCATACGTATGGTGACTCTCACCCTTCCATTCATCATTGTAACTGCTCTTTGGATAGAATCTATGTGTTTTCTCTTAGAATTCACATACAGGGTGTTTTCTTTCTGAAAGAGACAAAGCTGGAATGTATGTTTTGTCTATGCAATGGATGTTGGTTGGCATTTTGATTATTGCAAGTTGGGATTTGTTTAATAATCCTTCAAGTTGAGATTATTTTATTATGGTTGTGCCCGGGGTGGATCACTGGTTTTTGTTGCTCCTTATTGTTGATATAATTATGGATTTTTTTGTTGTTGTTATAACCCACATCCCGTGATAGAATCCTGGAGGGTTTTTATGGTAAACAAAAGAGATAGTCGGTTATGGGTTCTTTTAATGTAGTTATCATTACCTCCTTCTCTATTCATGAGAAGCTTGCTTCCTTGTCAAGTTGTCATTTCACAGTTTGAATGTATACAAAGTCAGGTACTTACTTGGATGCCTCCTTGGAAGCGACTGTGTCAAACCTTTTTGTAAATTTGTTGGATTTTTTGGTTTCATGTTACAAACCCCACTTGCATAATTGTCACACCCACCTGGTTGTTCAGACCCCGTTCTCCCTTGTCGTGAATGTTGCGAACTTGAACTTGGGTTTTGAAATGGTTATGTGTTGACCCGACAATAGAGATATTCCTTACTTACATAACTCCTTGGTTCATTGGTTGACTACCTACAAGAGTCTTGGTCCTTTTTGAAGGACGTATAGCGAATAAAAAAAAAAGGAACACCAGGGTTTCGAACCCACCCTGTCATATAGAAAATACTAAAAGTATATGCCAGCCTCGTATGTTGAAAATTTGTTGGCTTATGTTACACTCCATTGTACACTTGATGTGGTCTATTTTAATTGATGGAATGATTATTTTGATAGTCCATCATACGAAAATAGATCTGCAAATAAAAAGAAATAAATTGTACAATGGGAAGAAATTAGTTCTAATTTTTTTGGATCGGTGTTGCTTGGATTTGTTTGATTGTTAGAAGAATAAAGGGTGACCAACTAATATAATAGAGGGTCTCGAACCCAGTCCATTGTACAGCAATTAAATTTGGTTGCTGTAAATGATTAAGTTCAATGGCATGTTCTTTTCCTCGGCCTCCCCATGTCTTCTCTAAGTAATCTGAACATGGTCGTTATTAGTTGGAATTATGGACAATCTATATATAAATTGTGTTGTTGTTTGATCAAACATAAATGAAGAAAAGATATAAATTAAATGGTTGAGTTTGATATTCTTGGAGTTCTTCTTTGGGTTTGATATGGAAGTTGTTGTGTCTGGAACCTTGAGATTTCCTTCAGTTAAAAATGTTGTTTTTGGAAATTAAGGGCATGCCATTATAAAGAACAAATGTTATTCTATTTAATGGAACAATGTCCATCTAATTTCCCATTCATTATACCACTTTTTTCTCCTTACAAGCCCACCATCTTCCAAAATTCATTTTTAATTCCTTGTTCCGTTATTATGAATCGAATTTTAAGAGAAATAATAAAAAGGGAAAGGAAGTGACTATCGTTTGAAATTTGGAAATGGAAATATTGTTTTTATATGGAAGTTGCATCTGTGTTTGCTTGAACAATATCCGTTGGTGGTTCCCATCCATGCTACCACTTTTCGTTCATTATCAACCCCTCATCTTCCCAATAGCCCTATCATTCCTTGTTCAATAGCAATTAATTATTTGTTTGAGAAGTTGATGGATGGATGGATTGAGTATGCTTCTATTGTGAATGATAGAGCCAACGTTTGATTTTATTTAGGTAGGGTATTGATGCATGGATTGTCGATATTTTTCATAACTAATTGGAACATTGCTTCAAGATGAGCTTCTTCAGTAGAGGCATTAATGGCAGAGGAAATAGAGGCAAAGGATATTGGTAGAGGGGTCATAGAAGACCTCGGTTTTCCACGCATTTTGATGTTCATCCATAGGAATTGAACCATCTTTTCCAAGTTGGGTTCTTCAACCTAGTTGGCCATGGAATCCTCCATCCTCAACCTGAAAGAACTTCCTTCCAAGTAGATCAAAATTTCTCTGGTGTCCGAGTCCCTCCTCATGTGTCATTGCGACCAGAACTACCCGTCAATGATGGTTGGAAAGATATTGTCTACCAGTGTGTTGTTCATCACCATGGTTGGCCTACCCTCTCATTTCCTTTACCACCTCCTCCACGAATGATTAATCCAAATTCCCAAGTTTCCCATGGTGTCTCACCATTGCAGTCATCTCATGCTAGTAAGAGGTTGAAAATAGATATTCCCAAGCCTGTGCAGGATAAAGGAAAAAGAGTAGCCACTCCCTCCAACTCATCCAAGGAGTCTTCCAAATATGTGTCCTCATGCCTTAATATTAAGGATTATTGTTCTCTTGTTATCAGTGTAGTACAACCTCAAGGTTCCAACCAGGCAAAGGCTGCCACAGAAAAATCAAAAGGGGACAGCAGTGAAAAGAGGCCAAATTCCTCTCATAGTAAATATGGTTTTTGATGATGATTAATGTTATTTTTTATGTTAAAGACAATATTTTTACTTTGACAAAGATTTGGACAGAAAACATATATTTAGGCAGTTTGTTTTGGGACATCATGGATATGATACTTTTGGATATGGTCATATTATATTTTGTTGATATTTAAAATATTTGATCATAATTATGAGAACGAAAGTTAGAAAGAGGATATATTTGAAATCAAATGATTAAGTTTTATATTTCATGTTTGATGATTATTAAAAGAAATAATTGGGAGTCACAAGGGGTCCCACCTATTTAGTTATTATTTAATTAGACCCTTATTTATATATGCTATTATTATTCATCTCAACTAATTAGTTAAGCTAATTTGGCTTAACTAAAGAAAGGTGGTTGAACTACCATAACTTATTGAGAGGGAATAAAATCCCAATGTGGTGAAGAGAAAAAAGGGGGAGATAATAGAAGGAGAACTACAACCATAAGGTTTTCTCTATACTAGTGAGATACTTTCAACTTTCATTCATTCCGAGTTTACTAGAAGGATTAACCCTCTTGATGACAACATGGTCTTATTGAAGGCAGCGGGAGTAAAAAACAGAATCACATATTTCAGTAGCTTGTTTTAAAGGTGTATGATTTATCTTTGGGAGTCTGTGTATTCTTGTTTGTTTATGAATTGAATTTCATGACTGATAAAGAATATCTTTCAAAGTCAAGTGACAACATTTTCTGGAAATTTGATCCAGATCTTTAGCTTCAGTTTTCTTCTTGTTGTCAAAGTCTTTTTATGGTGCCCATCGAAGGCTTCTAAATCTGACTTTGGTCCCTACCCTCGCAGGGGTTTGTAAAGAGAACTCAATTTTGTATCTCAGAATGAAATAAATGAAAAAACCAGATTATTGTTTCATTGCCACACATGTGTTTTAATGATCTGGTTCATTCTTTTGTTTTTATCTCCATGTACACATTCTTGCAACTTTTTTTTTAGTTTATTTCTTTTGCACTGTTACATATAATATATAAAACCAACCTTGATCCCTTGTAATTAATACAGGTGGATTAAGTGATTATCTCAAGGCTATAAACCTTGGGTGATATTCCCAACTATCTTGCCTTAGCCCGACAAGATCTGAAAATGCTTGAGTAAGGTTTTCCATACCTTTTCCTCTACATTTATTTGGTGACCATACTGGGGAGATATTTCATATCTCTCTGGTTGTTTGTATTCACGATTATCTTTAAATTTTTATGTTTTTTCTAAATACTTCTTGTTTGATTTTCCCATGACAATACCCGTTACAAGACATCCCAATATTGAAAACGGTCTTGATGACCAAAATAACATTGCCTTGACCTTATGCAACACTATTTTAGGTACTTCTAGTACTTGTGCCAAATTCGAGTGCTCTTGGGAAGCAATTGAAAGGGACATAAGTAACCACAAATATTGGGAAGCCAGGAAAAGGAAGCTCAAAAATCAACAGTAACTTCCATTTTCCCTAAATCCCTAGTTTTATTTTCCATGTCCTCAAATCCTCACATATCTCGAAGGAGAAGAGGATTATCCCCTAAAGCTACTCCCATTTTTGAAATAGGAAGGAGGAAAATTTTGTTATTAACCCAAGAAAGTCCTCTAAGTATAACTTTATATGATTCTTCTAGTTCACCTTCATCACCCATACCTATCACCTTCAATATGACATTTGCAGGTGGTGCTAGTGGCACCGGAGGTGCTTCATCCTCACAACCATCTACTTCATCAGTAATTGGTAAGTATATATAGTCATCAAGTACATGTTCAATCTACTACCAATCCTGCTAAATTTATAAATAAGTATGGGATTTTCCAATTCAAGGAAGATTCTACGACCACTCCATGGCACACATCTTCTCTCTTGAATCTGACACCTGCTACCCACCCATTACCAAAATTCAAGGAGAATTTACCTAGGTTTTTGGGAAATAATACCGTTACTACAAACAAACATATGGTAGCATTTTCTAATGCTTGTCATAACATAGGGGCCAACTATAATGACACTTGCATGCGTCTGTTTGTCAAATCCCTCAAAGGGAAAGCTACAACAGATTTCTTTGATCTCCCTCCCAACATTCTTTCCACTTGGGAAGAATTGGTTTATTGGTTCAAGTCCACTTATGGACAATCCAAAAGTCCATTCAAGCAGTTAAGGGAATGAAACAACATTTGTTATAAAGATGGTGAAACATTAAGTCTTTTAACCTTCACTTCACCAAATTATATAATCAAATCCCTGAACTAATCCATCCACAAAATCAAGTTGCTTTCATGCATTATTATAATCCATTACCTTCTCCTTATCATCATAGAATTCAAGAAAAGGATATCAACAATATTGGTTCCACTCTTCATACTTTCCTAGAATATAAGGAGAAACTCAAAATAAAGGGTCTCCTTAAAGGAGACTCGATCAAGAAAACGGATATGTCTTCCCTCCTACAACTCGTGCAAGACATGAATAATAGGATGATAGCCTATGAGTGAAAAGGAAATGCCTCTTCATCTACCCCTGGGGCATCTTCTTATTCCTCGAAACCTTATAATAATACTAATTAAAATAGTTTTCAGCCAAAGGCTATTATGTCTCGTAGTTGGTGTAACTTCTGTGAATAAAATCATGAAGAAAGTACTTGCAAAGTTAAGAAAAATGCTAGAGATAAGATCTTTGGAAAAAGGTTTGATACCATGATCACTCTTCTAGATTGGGTTGAACCAAAAGATGTTATGATAATCAATACCAGGAACAAAGTTTACTTTGCCAAGGGCAAATTTGACCCTCCTCGTACTTCTTCCACCCCAATCTCATCTTCGCAGAGTGTTGGTACACAAGCTGTCAAAACTTTAGAGAATCAAGGAGTGTTTTCTCCTCTTCCCTCTTCTAAGTATAACATCCTTAACCAATTGGCTAATATCAAGGTTGATGCTACTCTTTTGGACATGGTTTCCATCCCAGAACAACAAATTATCTCAAAATATTTATGGAAGGTAAAGTTTATGTTACGAGGAAAATCTCTCTATGGATAGGGGTAAACCACAACAGACGGAAATGACTGTAGAAATCAACTCTAATATCAAGTATGATATATAAAAAAGTATGCTAGCACAAAAAATATAAAAGGCCTACCTCGTCTAGATGTTCGATGAAGTCCACCATTGAGCACTTGAACCAAAGCGATACACCTGCAACTAGTCCTCAACAAACAACAAACGCAAGAATATGGTGATAATATATAATGTTAGCACATTCAATAGCATAATCCATCAACATTCATAACAAATACACCCATGGAATAACAATTCAAATATTCACAAGATATTAATTGGATGAGGAAAGAGTATTTCTATTAAAATGTAATCAACATAAGTGAATGAGTTACAAACTTCCGTGTTGGCACGGTTCAAAACCGAGAAACCAAGTTCCTTTCAGCTAGGCCTCCACCACTTCAATCCTCCACCAAAGGAAAGATCATATAAGAGAGACAATGAGGTTCTCAATCAAGAAGGGAAGAGCTTGGGGGTTGAACAATCTGTTCATACTTAAAGGAATAAGGGATGCAGACTCAATATGAAGTGAATAATTTCTCCATAGTAAGTTTTCTCTCAAAGTTGAATTCTTCTCCTCCTTTCCATAGCTCAGATTTGGCCCATTTGTAGCCTTCAAGTGGAACTGAAGGGTTGAGTCAGAACGTTTCTAGTATATGGAAGGCCAAGGATCATAGAGCTCGTGACGTGACATGGAAACCCGACACCATTTTTTAATTTTGGGCACAAATCCCGATGTACTCGGGTTGTAGTGGTGCAACCTGCGTATACGCATGTTGTAATATAGGTAGGAAGCGTATATGTGGAAAAATTATGTTTTAGCTCTGGTATTTGCAAAAAGGGACTTCAATTCTGCATAGGGAAATGGAAAAAGGCTCGTTGTGCAAGATTGCATAGGGTGAGGCAAATCTTTCTATAACAGATGCCCCCTAATGTGTGAGGTCAGAGGAGTATATGCGATGGCCAAAATACATTATAAGACCCAGAAGTGGAGTAATGGGGACCTAACTGGAAGAACTAGTTGCTCATTACAATATGTACTAACTTTGCATACATGTCTGCAAATTTGAATTACACTACATATCCATGTGAAAATATACCAAACAACTATCCATGGCCATGAATAGGAAATACAAAGGTGGATACATGCCAAAGGCTATCATAGTCACGAACAAGGCCCAATAAAACTAGTCTCAAAATCAATCTGAAGATATCTGTATACAATGGAGTACAATCTGATCTCCCAAGATCACTAAAGTCATATAGGTACTGGTCCAATGAAAGGTAGCAACAACTCAGGAAAGATGTTAATATAAATTGATGTATTCAAGTCTTCTACACAATCCACCAAGGGTGAAAGTCTACATCATGTGAATAAAGGAGTTGAGGTCGAACACAATGAGACTTCGTTTGATTACTGATCATTGAGGTATACTATTAACAAATGCGATACAACCTACTGATAATGAAGGTAGGTATCAAGGCACTGAGTACATTCCTACAAGTGTGAATAAATGATTCAGGGTCGAACACTTTAATAATCCATCGATCATGAGACATTGATGTATTCCCAATAGTCGATGGCGAGAGAACCTGCCACTAATGACTGCAAGCCTCTAGGTACTCATAGGAATCTAGATCTTGTCTCCAGAATAGATGAGATGAAGTCGATGGAAGGAGACCCGCTGAAAGGAGAGCATTAAGGCATCTCTCATAATTCATCACGAGGTACAAAGTAGGAACTTGATGATTTAGAGGAAATCAAACAAAGAACATGTTCACGAACCAATGAATCTGTGCATCTTTAGTGTGTGCTAGGTGCAAGCGGGACACGAAAAATACCCTCTGAATAGCATCCAATGAGGAAAACTGCTGAAAAATGAGAGGAAACCACCAATAGGGCTATTGCAATCCAAGAAACTGCATGAATCCCAATGTGTGAATAGATTTCTTGCCATCAAGCACAAGGTAAACCACTCAGTCAGTGACCAATGATGAAATGTCAACTGTTGGGTTCAAGGTTTCCTACCAATGAGGAAAGTAGGACCAGGGTTCGCGAAAGGACTACAACTTCATGTGATTTTGAGACAGACTGAGGGTATGGCCGACATGCAAAGTGAATATTTTTGAGTAATGGCCAACACAGGTTGATAGACATCCTTTGAACAAGAGAATGAGACATATGGAAGACTCTGGCAGCATAGACTCAATGATGAAATCTTGAGATGGAGGAGGCATCAATAAATCTCTCCATAGGGACTGGAAGAGTAATCAGTTGGAGGAGTAAACACTATGTAACGAGCTCAACTTCCTAAGTTCATGCTAAACCCAAAATTATGATGATAAGTGGACTAACAAATTTTGTGCTATGTTCAAAGGCGACATGAATACTGGAAATATAATATAATACTCCCTTCTTGCATGTATTGTTTTTTCTTTCATAGTCAAATGAATGTTATGATACAGAGGAGGAAACGAGTGTTGCAAGTAAGCAAAACTAATTATAGAAATGGAACATACCTATGCTCAATGTAAGGAGGTGCATGTGGGAGATGGACACTAGGGGGAATGTTTCCTCCTGGGTATAGGGTGTCAAGCTGCAAAGGATATAAACAAGTCTCGGCTTGGTTGAGGATGAAAACTGTTGAGGTAAATGACTTATAATGCAAAAGCGAGAACCCGTAATAGGCTCAATACTGCATGTAAGGGCATGAGATGCAATCAAAACTTAATGCCAAAAAATTTCCTTTTTCGTAATCTTAGTCTACTTGGTTTGAAAACGGGTTAAACTTGCACCAAATAGACGTCCTTTGAAATCCAATTTACGAGTGTGAAACATACAAGTTCACTTGGAAATCTTTTCACTTTTTGAAAACAAGTTGGAAAAGAGCTTAAATCAAACTTGCTTGGGAGTCCTCTAGGTATAGGTCAACATGTTTATGAGTGATACATGAGGTTCAACATAAAGTCATGTATTAGCTATAAGGGACTCCCGATCCTATGGAAAAAATATTTGCATGGGAACCGAATGAAGCAGAGGATCGAACTAGGGTACCCATGTTTGGTAAGTCTCTACCATTCGATAATGACACCTCTAGTAGTATATAGAAGGTTTTGTGTCTCTATAAAATGGGTTTGTACACAAGGCATATGAGTGACAATCATAGGACGATGCAAGTGTGCATGATGCAATGGATCACTATCATGTACGCTAGGTAATGACAATACATGTCCAAAGTTATGAATGGACGACATAACACTGAAAATCACAAGAATCCCTAGATAAAACTACAAAAATAAACTCAATCCACTGTCGTATTAGTCCATTAGGCGAAAATATTGTCCGAAACTATGCAAAGTGGGTAAAAATGTGCTTTAAATAGTAAAAAAACCAAAATTTACTATACCATTTGTATTTTTTACCCAAATAGTGGATTTTGGACCAAATTACCTCGAAACTTCAACTGGTGATTGCGGGAGCTACGAGTGACAAAATCGACGACAATCTGGACTAGGTAATTCCTCTTCCCCTCCTCTTTATTTTCAGTGGATTATATTTTTTAATTAGGCTCCAATTTTTAAACTATTGAGGGCACAAATTAAATCTTTAGGTGTACAGGGGATACCGTTCATCGAGTCGTGTATACGCATAATTATACATGGTTTTCTAAAATAAATCCAGTGTATACTCAACCCTATTCGCAACTGTGAACACTGCAACCCGCATATATGTCCGTAAACATTGTTTTTTAGTGGTTGCTAACTCAAAAAATTATTTTTCTCTTGCAGGATGGTGCTAGAGTGGAGGGAAAGGGAACATAAGGAGGTAGATGCTGCCATGGAGAGATATCCAGGGGCCCAAATGGCCTTGAAAATATGTGCCTTGTGTAAGTTTCGGGATCCTAAAGGGATGAGGGCCCAAGTGATATTGCTACAATTGCTTGTGGATTACTGGGATCTAGATAGTGAGAGCTTCAACCTTGATGGGAAACCATTAAGGATTGAAGTCAAGGACATTTATTTCGTGATGAGGTTGTCATGTTGGGGTGAGGTGGTCAACCTCAAAGCCTAGGGAGCTAGGAGCAATATGAAAATAGATGAATACATAGATTCTCATTGCATTGTAGGGACTGAGAAGGTCGAGAGTCAACTCCCCACTCAGGAGATAAACAATCTAAGCCTCAAGATTGTTATCCTTGTTTTGACATGGATCACAAGATCAACCTCTTTGCACCAGGCATCGAGGCCACTTATGTTCTACTCAGTAGAGTGCCTGAGACCCACAATGTATGAATGGTGCACCTCATTAATGGCTAACATGAAGAGCGAGTTGACAAAATGTAAACATGGTAGTAAGATGAACTCTAGGTTCGCTTCTATCTTGTGTAGTTTTTTCTTTGAGGGGATTCCGGGTTTGGGACCTAGAGTTGATATCATTCCACATGGACCTTGCGATCCAGCCATGGCACGGTGGACTGAGGTGATGAGATGACAGAGGGGAGGTAGGGTGCCCACACCCTACAATGATGACTTCTTCTTCTAGTGGAGACAATAGGTCATAGCTTTGGATGACTACCCTTATGTAGGGATTGACTTCATAGGAGATCCTGACATGCCATTACCACTAGGGACTGTTAGCACTAGAAGTCACCTCTGGATTGCAGCAGAGGTAAGCCTAGTACCCATCAGTTTGTATTGTCACAATGAATAAAATTAAGGGTGGTCTAATGGACACTGTCTTAGGATTATATCGTTCTAACTCAGAAAACTAGGTTGGCATGCATAGGCAAGTGAGGTGTTGATCTAAATTTAGTCAGTGATTTTCTATAAAAGGTGAGTAGCGGGAAGCGCTGGTGAGAAGATGTAAGGGCCTGCTATGGACATTCGGTATTCCAACAACATGAGGAGGAAAAGCTTAGAGAACGAGATCCTCTTGGACTCGGATCTTCAACCACTAAGATATGTCTAAATGACATATCCACAACAACATGATGATCGAACCAACATCACAATGTTGTTGTAACAGATCGAATGAATCCTCCAATTCCGAGATACTCAGTATAAGAGGGGAAAATGTAACATAGGAAACTGATTAAAACTGGTGAAGATATTGCAGTGATCAAACCTGCATCGCAGCAACACCACCACCCTCGACTGGATCTTCCAATTCCAAGTGTCTTAACACAGAGTTTACAAAGAGAAAAAATAGGTTAACTTTCATTAAACAAGAAATCTCAAATACATAGCATAACCAAAGAGCCATAGGCCTCATTAAAACTTTACAAGAGGGAGTGTAGCTCTACCATCAACCCTTACAAAATATTAAAATGGAGTATATATACTCAGAGAAATTCACCCCTGACAGCAGGAGAGTCACTGAGTGATTACTGTTGGGTATGTGTTATATTCTTTGCATGTGTGTGTGTGTGGGTGCGTCAGATACGACGACTGCGTCTGACGATCCCTTCACCTTGGGCTCTTCCATGTGCGTCGGGCGCTTTCCTAGGGGGGCCCCAGGGGGGGCAGGTATGCCCCCCCTTGGTTACGCACAGCGTTCGTGGAAGCACCCCGAGTACACGCAGCGTTCGGGGCAATGCCCCGAAATTATTTTTTTTTTGGGCGGTTTTTGCTATTTTTAGCAGATTTTGCTATTTTTAGTTGTTTTGTAAATTAATCCCGGATTAAGGGATTAGGGTTTTTGTATCTACGAAATACCTAAAAACATTGTATATATTGTATGACGAATGGTGAAATTCGATATAATGAAAAAGAAAGGTTTTCCCGGTTGAGGGTTTCCGGTAAAGATCTCTGTGTATTCTGTGTATGAGCTATTGATTAATTTATGTATTGCTTAAGAATATATATGCATTGCTTTACTTCACAGGTTTAAAACTTACAATTACATTCAAGGATTTACGTGTGCATGATCTTCTTGTAGACTATGCACACAATCTCCTATTTGACACTGGTTCATATCGGCATGGCTCTCACAGGGAACCTGTCCATAGGGGTACCATGGGTTGTCTTCTCCAGACCTTCCACACCTTCCATTTATGGGTTGAGTTGAGGTTTCAACCACCTGCTCAATTTTCATAAGCTTCTTTCTTCATGGAGAGTGGTCGAGATTACATGCATAGGGGATGACTATGTGCCTGCTTTCCAAGGCCTAGAGGCTAGCTCCCTTTTCTTCTAGCTCCACCCTTAATGTATCCCAGGGCCATGACCCGATGCCTATCTTCAAAGGCATTTCATCATTTCAGAATTCGAGGATTCCCAAAGGCCAAGCTTCAGATCTCCCAGCATGCGATTTCACAAAATCGCCCACCCAGATCAATGATTAGTTCTACCTTCAAAAATGACGGCCAAGCTCATTCCATTAAATGGCCACGATCGCCTACCACTCAATGAGCACTTAAATTCAACTAGCCTCCTCTTTCTAGCCATGTTACCTTGTGAATAGGTGCTAGGACCGTGGGCCCAACCCAGAGGCGCTTTTTCATTTCGCATATTGTTGATTCCCAATACAATGGGAGGAGTGACCCCTTGCCTTTCAAAGTCTCGGTAGCCGAAATCATGGCAGGGATAAACTTATGTTACCTCCCTCCCTTTTGTTCCGCCATATGGCCTCTATCTATGTCTTGATGCTAGACCTTATGGGGGCATTGACACTTCGGCGCATAGTCGATCGTGATTTTAGGACTCAGGAGTTTGTGACATGCTCCATGCTTGAGACCTCAATTCGCAAAATCGCGACTCTCATGTCAGCTGACATGCGCCCCTTTCGATTGGATGGTTTTGATTATTTTGACACCTTGGGACCTTTGATCTTAGGCCTCTGCCTTGGCACTAAAATTCTGGAAACTTCACGGCTCCAACTACCCGATGACCTTTGATCTACTCCATCGATGGATCCTAGTCACTGGAAAATGATCTTTTCCCGCTCGCTTGATTTGGGTCACTTTTCCACCGCTCTCGATGCAGTGGATAGTGAAAATGGAGACTTGGACGACTAGACTTAAGTTCAAGAAGACAAAGGTTCAGTGATGGAGGTAGAAGGAGGAGGGATCAACCATTTAGAAGAGACAGAGGAATTTAGGACTGAGCTCTTTTGGGCATATTGACAGGGAAAAATCGATCAATTGAAAAGATGATGGCGAATGAAAGAAAAATTCATGCCAGGAGGGATGAGACAACCACGATCAGGTTTGTAGAAGGGGGAAAGATGAGAAAATTATAGACATAGGTAGAAAACGCAGACCCCCAAGGTCCTAACAGGATTATGTGATAACATTAGGCTCCATGGGGGATGGCATGCTCCCTACGAACTGCCAAGAATGCGCAACTCCAGTGTCTTTTTGTTGGGTTATGGAGTCTTTATTAAAACTGAGAGACAAAAAGGGAAAACAATATTTACAAATACAGGGGATCCATTTGTGGCTCAAATAAATCACTTCTTTAGGAAATGCCCATTCACGGGGCCATTAAAAACCTCATTACCCTCCAAATCCTGCAATCTGTAAGTATTATTTAAACATACTTCAGAGATTTTGAAGAGCCCAATCCAGAGGGATTCAAACTTGCTGTGCTTTCCTCTGTCCTGTCTAGGTGCATCCCATTTGAGAACTAGATCTCCTAGCTGGAAATCTTCTTTCCTCGCTTTTCCGTCAAAGGCTTGCTTGATTCTTTGCTGAAGGTCATGAGCTCTGTCCATCACCTACTCTCTAGTCTACTGGACCTCCACTAGTTGATGAATCCTTCTTATCATATTGTCTGGATCTCCTTTATAATCTTGAAAGAATTTTTCTATAGGTAGAGACAACTGAGAAGGAAAAACATTTTCTATCCCATAAACAAGTTGGAAAGGGGAGATGCCCAGGGACCTCTTTGTTGTCACTCAATCAACCCACAAAGAAAATTTGAGTTTGAATCCCAGGCCTTCTTATTGTCTTCTAACAATCTTTTAATGAGCTTGATCAGACTCTTGTTAGAATAATCTGCCAATCCATTGCCTTGGGGATAATAAGGAGTGGAGTGAATTAATGAAATCCCAAACTGCTCACAAAACTTAATCAATGGCTCAGACTTGAAGGATGCAACATTTTCAGTGATAATTCTGTTAGGACAACCAAACCTCGCTATGATATCCTCTAAGAATCTGATAATTACCTTGTGAGAAGCGCTCCTCGTGGGGATATCTTCTATCCACTTGGTGAAATAGTCTGTGGCAGTTAGGATCCACCTGTCCTGATCACTTGAAGGAGGATGAATCTTCCCAATGAATTCCAACCCCCATTGTTGAAAGGGTCCTGAAGCTACTACAGGATTTAGTGGCAAAGATTTGAGTTGTTGCTTTCCTGATAATTTTTGACATTTTATGCAGGCTCTAATATTTCTGTGGACATCCGTGAATAAAGTGGGCCAGTAGTACCCAACCCTGAGAATTTTGTATGTTGTGGTCTTCCAGAAATGGTGTCCTCCACATAGGCTGTTGTGAAACTCAAACATAATCCTTTGGGCCTCCTGTGGGTATAGACATCTCAGAAGCGCTCTTAGAGGGTCTTTCCAATACAAGACCTAGTCAACAAGGCAATATCTGACTGCTTTGAACTTTAACTCTCTTTCCTTGATTTTCCCCATTCTGTCAGGAGGCCTTAATTCTTGTAGAAAATATATAATGTCTCCATACCAGGTGCACTTTGCTAATGGTAAGCTGTCCTGAGAACCTTTGTTGGATAATTCAACTTGTTGATTTTCTGAGAAAACATTGATGAAATTAACATCCAAGGCTCTACAATTAGATTCAGCCAAAAACTTGGCTAAACCTTTCCCTTTAACTATCTTGGTGGTCTTTATTTCCAGATCAAACTCAAGGATTTTGGAAATCCATTTTCTCCTTTTCCCGTCTATGTCTAGCTGAACAAGAATGTCCTTCATAGAGGTTGAAGGGATATATGCAATGATTTTTGAATGCAGAATGTAGAACCTGAAAGTTTTGAGAGCTTTCACTAAGGCATAGGCCTGCTTCTCCATGATGTCATATCTGATCTCTGCATCTCTCAACACTCTGCTAAAAAATGAAATAGGTTGTTCTAGCCCTTTGGCATTCTTCTGCAACAAAACCGTTTCCACTGTATCAGGAGAAGCAAAAGAAAAGATCAGTAAATCCTTAGAATAATCGGGGTTGATCAACACAAGTGCTTCGGTCAATGATTTCTTAATCTGGATGAAGGATTTTTTGGTCTTAGTAGTCCACTTTAATTCATTCCCCTTCCTGAGCATGGTTGTGATATGTTTTACCAATTCAGAAAAATTTGAAACAAACCTCCTTAGAAAATTAATATTACCCAGAAAAGACTGGACTTCCTTCCTGGACCTTGGGAGTGATAATGTTTGGATCGCTTCCACCCTACTGGGATCGATCTTGACTCCCTCAGATGATACTATGTGGCCCAACAACTTTCCCTCCTTCATGGAAAACAACGATTTCTTGGGGTTTATGGAGAGACCAAATTTCCTACATTTCAAGAAAACCCTTTTTAAATGCTCACAGTGCTCTTTATTTGATCTGGAGAAGACTGTAATATCATCCAGATAGATAACCACAAACTTGTCCTTTTCTCCGATGAAAGCGATATCCATGGCTTTCTAAAAGGCTTCCCCTACGTTCATCAATCCAAAGGGCATCTTGGCATACATGAACGTACCCCAAGGAGTGGTGAAGGCCATTTTTTCTCTGTCCTTAGGCAAGACCGAGATATGATTGTAGCCCGAAAATCCATCAATCATGGACATCCTTGATGCGCCAGTTACCCTTTGTAATATGTGTTCCATTTTTGGAAAAGGGTAGTTATCCTTCTTTAAACTCTTGTTCAGATTCCTAAAATCAACACAGAGTCTGATTTCTCCATTCTTTTTCCTAATCGGGACCAATTTGGCCACCCATTCGAAATATCTTAAAGGGACAATGATTTGGGCATCCAAAAGTTTCTTCACCTCTCTCTCCATGATAGGCAATAGCATAGGATTTATTTGTCTTAATTTCTGCCTAAATGGCTTAGCCTCCTCTTTCAATGGGATCTTATGCTTGATGACAGTTGTGTCATATGTTTTGAGGTCTTCATAGTTCGATACAAATACATCATCAAATTCCCTTAATAACTCAACATACTCAACCCTCTGCTCTCTTTTCAAGCTGCTTGACAATCTAACAAACTTTGGCTCCTCCTTCGTGCCAATGTTACACTCAGTCGCATCAACATCATCATTTTAATTTTTTCCCTTTACCGCCACATCATTTCTATAGAAAATCCTTTCTAAAGGAACTAGTCCCTTTGGAATGTGATTTCTAGGTAGCTGAAAAATATGATGATCAACAATCTTATTCAGAAGGTCACCGACATAAGGATTGGCTTCAGAAGCAGGGTCTTGATCAATGTGCAATGTTGAAAACTCCTCGACAATCTCTAGGAATATTTTGATTTCAAGATCATCCTCAAAAACCTTCCAATGCTTGACATTGTCAGGTATGGAGGGCCTGCATTTCACTTCTGTATCATACCTGATTTTGGGTGGAAGAGGGACTCTGAAATTTCTTGCTGAAATAGCCAGAGAATCAGCCACAATGTTTTCTTCTCTTGGAATAAATGAAATATTGAAATCTAGGAAAAAACCGTCGATGAGGTCCCAAGCTTCATTTTTGTAGCTCCTAAACTAAGGGTGTTTGGCCTGATAAATATTTCCGATTTGCTGGGTAATTAGCTCAGCATCTCCAAACACAACTATCTCTTTAATCCCCATGTCCTTTGCAACCCTTAAGCCCAAGACAACAGCTTCATACTCTGCCACATTATTGGTAGCTTCAAATTCTAATTTGTATGATAGATATATAGTTTCATGAGAAGGGGAAACAAGGACTACCCCAGAACCAACACCTTCTCTAGAAGAATCTCTGTCGATGAAAGTTTTCCACACAGTAGTAGTTGGGGGAGGTACTTCATGAAAGGGAATAGGCTATTTTCTGATTTGAAGAGGAGTCTCAGGGGTGTTGGTGAGTTGCAATGATATGGATCCCAAATCAATATCAAGGGAAAAGATGGGATGATTGGTAGGATCGGATTCATCACTGATGATGTAGGACAAATGAGCTTCTCTGTACAGTCTCCTCTGCTCACCTCCAAACATCGAAATAGTAGAATATTTGAGGTCCATTTGCAAGGTTCCCCCAAGTCTCTTTATCCATGATCTTGACAACAACATGCTGAACTTGGGGGGAACATCAGCTACCACAATGTCCATGATCACACTTTTCATGGGAAGCTGAAACAAGGATACAACCAAATCTTTGATAACCCCAAGACACTGCACCCTCCTAGAGTAAAAGGAATACAAATCATGGTAAGCCTTTGTGACTTCTAGTCCCAATTCTTCCGTGACAGTTTTGGGCATGATATTATAAGATGCCCCAAAATCCATCAGATAGTTATGCATCACCTTATCATGTATGTTCAAGGATGTGTAGAAGGGAGGGGATGAATCATCTCTGTCTTCTACCATAGGACCTAGTATGACCTCTGGATTTTCATATTGGATATTTACTGAGTCTGTGGAAAGGTGGGATGGTTCAGACTGAAGTATCTTAGAGAGGGAGCTTTTGAAATCTTCATGTTTGACTAGCTCTAAAATGGGCACAGGAATTTTGATTTTCTAAATTTCATGCTCAAAGTTAAAGGAGGAAGGAGGCTTTTGAATTTCCCTTACCTCTGAGACAGAGTCTTTGGCTATTGGTGAGAGATTCTTAGAATTCCTTTCCTTGCTATAGTTCGTTGCATATTTAGCAGGATTTTTTGTTATGAGGGGTTGATCATGGGTGTCAGGCTTCCCTTCTTTCTTCTTTGACCCGAGGTTATATTTATTGGGATTGCTATTATTTGATTTCTCCCCCTTACTTAGCTTATTTACTTGACTGTTCATAAGGAACTCCTTGTAGGCAGACTGAGTTAAATGGGGAAAAGTGGAGGTGTCTCCAATACAATGAATTTCAGGGTCAAGCTCTTCTTCTTCCCTCTCCTCATCATCAAACATGTTATTTTGGAGAGGGGTTTGAATCCTATGATCATCCCTATCTCTGTTCCTTTGTTCCCTTGGTATAATATAAGGCACATTGTTATTCGGCCTCCTGAAATTGCCTCTATTGTCAACATTTTGGGGATTTTTGTGCATCGGCTTCCCTTCTAGCTCCAACCTTTCCATCCTAGCCGAAAGTGATTTTAGTATCTTGGTTACTTCATCCATTTGAGGGGGGAGGGTAGAGGAATCAGATGTGGAGGCTTTAGGTATCTTCCTGGGTATATCTCTATCAGTCTTATTTCTGAGTTGGTCAATAACCAATATATTAGACTCTACTTCCATAGTCGCATCCTGCATGTTAGCCAGGGAAGTGGATCTTCTTTCCCTCAACAGGAGGCAGAAATCGGGGTCAAAATCTATTGCATAACTAATTTTGGATGATGCCTCTGTAGGATTTATCTCAGCAGGAATATTATTGTACATCTTGTTGAACCTTTTGGAGAAGTCAGAGATAGATTCTCTCTCTTTTCTCTTTAGGGACCCAAACTCTGTGATATAATACATGAAATCCTTTTTATCCCCCCATTGTCTCAAGAAGACACTATCCAAAGCCTCAATTCCATCAACACATCCAGGGGACAAGGCCCTAAACCATTTCCTAGCCTCGCCTTCAAGGATATGAACAAAAATCCTCATCCATATGTCTACATGCATGATGACATGATGATTTGTAAAAATGTAAAAGGCTTCAAGGTCTTCTTCTGCGTTTATGTCTCCTTTGCCTGTGAACTTGGGTAACTGTTTAAGGTAGCCATCCGCTGGGAGTGCATTCAGGGGCTAAGTAAAAACAAGGGGGGCATACCTAGCAGCTATAATAGCCTCCATTCTAGTCATAAGGGGATTTTATCTTGCCATAGGGACAATAGGTGGAGGAGAACTAGGAGGGGAAAGAGTTCGAATATGAGAGACTAGAATTGAGCTTCTGGGAGGAAAGGGGAACAATAGAGGATTTAGAGAAAAGGCTATAGGGATTGAGGGAGCAGAAGCTTCTCTTCACGCAGTAACAATAGTAATAGGAGGAGGGGTGGTAAAACCTAGATTAGGGAAATATCCTAACGTGTTGGGTCTAAACCACGGTAAATTTAAGGGGAGAGAGGAGTGACAAGGATTTCTCCCTCTAATCCCAAACCAGGGGGGGGGAATCAACAGTAACACTCCCAAAATTTAAAGTTCGAGAAACTCCAACAGAAGGTATGATAGGGGAATGAGAAGTAGTAAATGGATTTTCTAAAAGAGGACCATGAAAATCATCAGAAATACCTAGTTCAACAACAGGAGCTCCTTCTTGAGGGGTATTTCCCTTTCTAATAAATTTCTTCGGGTCAGCTTTACGTGTTGCTAAAGGAAGCTGGGGATTATACCTCGTATGTATGCCTCTGGAATCCACAGCTGAAAAAATTGAGTCGCCAATGGATTCACCTCAACGGAGACACACCAGTGGAGTCGCCAGGGGCACAATAGAAATCTTTGGTGTACTAAGTTCTGATGCACCTTCATCACTAGTAAGATTTTTCATTCTATCCAAGGGAAAATATTCAACTTTGTCCCCAAAAATGGCACCAGAAATGTTAGCACCAGAAGTCACCTTTGGATTGTGGCAGAGGTAAGCCTTGTACCCATCAGTTTGTATTATCACAATGAATAAAATTAAGGGGGGTCTAATGGATACTGTCTCAGGATTATATCATTCTAGCTCAGAAAACTCGGTTGGCACACATAGGCAAGTGAGTTCTTGATCTAACTTTAGTCAATGATTTTATATAAAATGTGAGTAGGGGGAAGAGCTGGTGAGAATATGTAAGGCCCTGCGATGGACATCCGGTCTTCCAACGGCCTGAGGAGGAAAAGATTCGAGAACGATACCCTCTTGGAATCGGAGCTTCAGACACTAAGATATGTCTAAACGACACCGCCAAAACAACACGATGATCGAACCAACATCGCAATGTTGTAACAACTCAATTGGGTCCTCCAATTCTAAGCTACTCAGTATAAGAGGGAAAAATGTAGCACAAAAAACTAATTAAAACTGGTGAAGATATTGCACTGGTCAAACCTGCATCGCAACAACACCACCACCCTTGACTGGATATTCCAATTCCGAGTATCTTAACACAAAGTTTACAAAGAGATGAAAATAGGTTGACTTTCATTAAATAAGAAATCTCAAATACATAGCATAACCAGAGAGCCAGAGGCCTCATTAAAACTTTACAAGTGGGAGCGTAGATGTACCATCGACCCTTACAAAATATCAAAATGGAGTATATATACTTAGAGAAATTCACCCCTGACAGCAGGAGAGTCGCTGAGCGATTTCATTTAATTCTTTACGTGTGCATGATCTTATCGTAGACTGTGCACGCAATCTCCTGTCTGACACTGGTTCAGATCGACATGGATCTTATAGGGAACATGTCCGTAGGGGTACCACGGGTTGACTGCTCCAGACCTTCTATGCCTTCCATTTATGGGTTGAGCTGAGGTTTCAACCACCTGCTCAATTTTCATTAACTTATTTCTTCATGGAGAGTGGTTGAGATTGCATGCATAGGGGATGACCATGTGCTTGCTCTCCAAGGCCCGGAGGCTAGCTCCCTTTTCTTCTGGCTCCACCCTTAATGTATCCCAGGGCCATGACCCGACGCCTATCTTCAAAGGCATTTCATCATTTCGAAATTTGGGGATTCCCAAAGGCTAAGCCTTAGAGCTCCCAACACGTTATTTCACGAAATCGCCCACCAAGATCAACAGTTAGATCTACCTTCAAAAACGACGGCCAAGCTCATTCCATTAAATGGCCATGATCGCATGTCACTCAATTAGTGCTTAAATTCAAATAGCCTCCTCTTTCCAGCCTTGTTACCTCATGACCAGGTGCTAGGATCGTGCGCCCAACCCAGAGGCACTTTCACGTTTCACATATCGTCGATTAGCAATACAATGGGAGGAGCGACCCCTCACCTTTAAAAGTCCCAGTAGCCGAAATCACGATGGGGCTAAACTTATGTTACCCCCCTCCCTTTTTTTATTCCATATGGCCTCTAGCTATGTCACAGTGCTAGACCTTCTGGGGGCATTGAGACTTCGGTGCATAGTCGATCGAAATTTTGGGACTTAGGATTTTGTGTCATGCTCCATGCTTGAAACCCCGAGTCATGAAATCGCGACGCTCGGATCAGATGACACATGCCCCTTTCGATTGGATGGTTCTGATTATTTCAGCACCTTGGGACCTTTGATCTCAGGCCTATGCCATGGCACTAAACTTCGGACAAATTCACGGATCCAACTACCCAATGACCTTTTATCTACTCCATCTATGGATCCTAGTCACTGCAAAATGATCTTTCCTTACTCGCTTGATTTGGGTCATTATTCAACCGCTCTCGATGTTGTGGATAGTGAAAATGGATACTTGGCCAACCAGACTTAAGTTTGGGAAGAAAAAGGTTCAGTGATGGAAGGAGGAGTGATCATCCATTTAGAAGAGACAAAGGAATTCGGGACCGATCTCTTTCGGGCATATTTTCAGGGAAAAATCGGTTGATTGAAAAGACGACGGCGAATGAAAGAAAAATTCATGCTGGGAGGGAAGAGACAACCATGATCGGGTCTACAGAAGGGGGAAAGATGAGAAAATTATAGACATAGGTAGAAAACGCAGACCCCCAAGGTCGTGATAGGATTATGTGATAACAAGGACCACCTACGGAGACATAGGTATGCCAAAGTTTTTTAAATATTTCATTTTTTTTGTATTTTTGTATAGGAAAACAAAAATATTTTTGGATGATGTTTAAATACTAATTAGACATGTATGTGATGTAGACGTAGGTCCACGATGGATGGAAGGATTTTCACGACATCGTCGGAGGCACCAGGGAGGTGAGGCAGTGTGAGGAGATGCAAAGAGAGTCCTTCAAAACATGTAGGGCAACTTGTCTCATTTGACACATGGGATTTTGATGGTTCAGTGGAGGATTTGCCAGAGGCTATGCAACACCAAGTGGTAGGCATGCCCCGATCTTGGGTGTGACTCTTTCATCATCTCGCAAGAGTCATTGTTTGCTATCATGACACTCATCCGATGCCACAAGCATTGTACATATGTGTATTGAGGGTGTTAGCCCCAATTTTGTATTATAAACATCATATTTTTTGAAATATATATAAAAAATGGTTCTTCATATTTACTTATGTTACAATGTGTAAATTGATGAGAATGTTTTCTTTGCTTATTTATGTGACAACTGCCAATATAAAACGAAATTAGCATATGCATAGGATACAAAATTATAACTCCAAGGTATGTGATGATAAGTAATAAAATCAAATTGTCATTCCAAAATTCGTACCTGTAGAAATCATTAGAGTAACATAGGGTCACACAAACAGTAACTGTCATTCAACTGACATACTACTAACTGGGAATCTAGGCGAACCTCCAAAGAGAGAATACCATGCGAAATAGCATCGCGCAAAAGTTCTGTAATGGCACTATATTCAGCCACATTATTCGTGGATGGACCTAGGCATATGCCACCTGAAGACACCAGTAGACCCTCGGGTGAGTAAAAAACACAAGCGGTGGAAGCCAAGTTCTATGTATGACAACTGGCTCCGTCTGCGAATCCTAAGTATACCGAAGACTCCGTTGACATCTGCCAACCAAGTGAAAACTTGATAAGTAAGTTGAAGATGAAAAATAAAATTATATTAGTATACAAATATTTACACCCAATCTTGGGGCTCAAGCGTAATATCTTTTCAAATAGAGCCCATTCCTGGGCTCAACCAAGATGTTCCCTTCATAATATTCTAATTCATAGGCTCCTTTTTCTAAGACACATCGCACGATATAGGGACCCTGCCACATGGGTTTGAACTTTCCTTTCCCTAGTGGTTCTTCGGCTTGATCATATAGAAGGACCAAGTCACCCTCAGCGTACAACCGAGGAAATATAGACTTATCGTATTATACCTTGAATTGTCTTTTGTTTGCTTTGATATCTGTATAGGCATCTCAACGTTTCTCATCTAGACTCTTTAGGTGTATGAGGCGGTGTTCGAGACTAGAAGTGTTAGGTAGGAGAAAAATTGCCAATATAAGAGAAGGGATTTCACATTCAATAGGTAAGATAGACTCCACACCATGTACTAAATGGAAAGGAGTAAAATTGATGGCAGTCTTGACCGAGGTTCGGTATGCCCAAAGTGCGGGATATAACATGATATGCCAGTCAAATTTTCTCTGGCTGATAGTTTTCTGCAAAATGGTCTTGAGAGACTTAGTCACGACCTCTAATTGTCCATTTTCTTGGGGGTAGTAAGGGGAAGAATGACCATTCTTAAACCCTCATTTAGATGCTAGTTCTTCCATCATTTCATTTTGAAAGTTACCGCCATGATCAGTGACAATATCACTCAGGATTTTGAATCTCGCTATAATTTGATTGAATACAAAGAAGGCGACAGTCTTCCTGCCATATTTAACTGTAGGCATGGCCTCGACCCGCTTAGTAAATTAGTCTACGACCATGATAATGTGTTGATTACCCCCAGTCAAATTTGGGTTACAATCCAAAAATTCCACCCCTCACTTGGTGAAGGGAGCGAAAATAATGACTTGATGGAGAGGGGCTCGATGCGAGTGCATTTTCTGAGTGAACACCTGGCACGGGTGACACTTCTTGACCTCTTCGACACAATATTTAAAGATAGATGGAAAAAAATAACTGAATCAAAAAATTTTTGAGGTTGTCACAAGCCCAAATAGATGACCACCACAAGCCCCATTGTTGCAGTCGTTTAGAATAGACTCGGCTTCTTCGTGAGTTAAAAAATGAGACAAGATATTTTCTATTCCTCGATGATACAGAGTGTCACTGATGATAAGGTAATTCTTAGCTTGGTATCGTATACATTGTCGGTCATCTCGTGAGAGACGTTAAGGGAAATTTAAAGTTTGAAGATAGAGAACAATGTATCCATACCAAGGGTCTAACGATGAGACAAGGAAAATGTGTTCATATGCAAATGAATCAACGTGAATAACATCCTCATCTAGTCGAGGTAAGTTGGATATTAAATCTGCAAAAACTAGTGATTTCTTAGATTTCGCAGAAGCAAAATTGAGATTGAACTATTGTAAAATGACAATCCATTTATTGTACTTTCCCCCTATGATACGCCTGGTAAGGACGTATTGAAATGGATTGACATCGACAACCATATTATTTTGTCAAATAAATATATAATGTCTTAACTGTTGGACTGCATGAACGATAGCCAAAGCTATCTTTTCAACATGAGAATACTTGAGTTCATGACCGACGAAGTTTCAACTAAGATAGTAGATGACCTGATCACGAAGATCATCATCTTCCTGAACCAACACCATACCAATCATCTCTTGGGACGCGATGACATAAAGAAATTAATCTCTAATGTAGTTTGAAGACTTCAACAGACGTGTCGATACCAAGGATTTCTTCAAAGCATCAAAGGATTCCTGGGCTCACTCATCCCAGATAAAAGGGGTGTTCTTCTTCAAGAGACACATGAAACCCTTAGTAATATTGGCATAGTTCACTATAAACCGACATAAAAATTTATCTTTCTCCTGTAAAACTTGAAGTTGTCGAATAGTGCGTAGGGGAGGCAATCGAAGTATTGGCTCAGCCTTTAATGGATCTACCCTAATCCCGGTCTCAAAGACTAAAAATCCTAGAAGATGACCTGACCTAACGCAAAATATGCATTTATGAGGGTTCAACCGGATGCAATAATGACGGAATATTTCAAACATTAGCTGAAGGTGTTTAGGGTGATCTACTCTCTTATGGGAGTGAGCAACAAGATCGTCAAGATAGGTTTTGACTATATGCTTGAGATCGTGAAATCTGAAGGTCATAGCATGTTGGAAGGTTGCTTCGACATTTTTAAGGCCGAAAGGCATATTATGATATGCGAAAGTACCCCAAGGGAAAATAAATGTCGTCTTATGTTGATCCTAAGGTTTAATATGAATTTGGTTATACCCTGAAAATCCATCCATGAAAGAAAAATCTTCGCTTCCCACACACTCGTCGAGAATCTGATCGATGAAAGGTGTCGAGAAGTTGTCCTTATGACAGACCTTGTTCAAGTCACAAAAATAATTTCATACACGGATGTTTCCTTACTTCTTATTCATAGGAACAAGATTGGATGCCCATTCTGTCAAGGGAACCGGGTAGCTAAAGCTAGCATTAAGCAGTTTTTCTACCTCTGCCTTAATAGCAAGGGCCTTCCAGGGATTGATAGCTTTAAGATGTTGTCGAACAAGCTTAGCATCCGGGTAATTTTTAATCCCATGTTATAAAATTCAAGGGTTGATTCCTGGCATCTCTTCATATGACCAAGAAAATACATCTCGAAATTCCTTGAAGATTTCGATGTAGATCAAAATTTCTTCTGGTGAAAAATCTGCACCGATTTATACATTTTCAATCTTTCCAGGGATACGAGAGATATCAATAATGATAGTAGGTGATATACTCACCATGTTAAATTCATTATAAATGTCATGCATATCAAGTGTAACTATGGCGTGACCAACTATCTCGCTCAAAGTAGATCTAAAGTCATCTTGTTCGATTCTAGCAAGCTCTAGGAGAAAATAAGAGTGATGATGCATATCATCCCAAGGTTTATAAAAACCATTCATGGCCTCTATGATAGCTTCATACGAAGTTAAAGTCTCATCGAGGCAGCCATGTGAGCAAGACGATGAAGTGGCCCACACGGGCTCGAGAATAGCATCCTCGTCTTTCTGAGAGTTAATAAGATTTGGATCGGTGGAAGAGTCATGAAAAAACTTGATACATTATCTCTGCTGCCAATAGTGGCATGGTCATTCCAGTATGTGACTAACCTTCACAAGACATTTTCAAGGAAAGTAGGGTCCAAGGATCATTAAAATAGGAAGTGTGGAAAGGAATAGACCTCTCTGACGAAACGAGCCTACTGGACATGGCATAAATATGGTGAACCGGTGACATGAAGTCAAAGGTACCCATAAGGGGTGAACACATTCTGACATCGATGTTCTCAGTTGTCGGCTGAGAAATTTCTACCATGGGGATCGACAGTCCAACAGATTCACTTGGGCTAGCATACACAAAGGATAATTGATTGATCGTCATGATCTTCCCATCGTGAGGAAAACAAAGAGTACAGAAGATGGATGATATGATCACAGTCATAGTGTAAGTCCAATTGTGTCCTAGTAACAAGTTATGATTGAGGTGTGCATCAACCACCTCAACATCCACCTCTACAGTATTCCCACCTAATTGGACCAGAAAGGCAGGAAGAATACCATGACGATGGAAGGAATGACCGTCAAAAGAAGTCAACATAGTTGGAGACTGAGAAAGAGTTGGAGAGCCGAGGGCTTTCCAAAAAACCAGGGACATCACACATGTTACAATGACTTCATTGACAACAATACGCTTGATGGTATACTTTGAGTAACCCACGTGGATTTGGAATGCCACATGGTAAGGCAAGTGAGGCTTCACATCTATGACGTCAAACTTGATAACTTTCGAGCCACAAGGATATAGATCTCCTAACGTAGATAGAAAGGAATTTATTTGTGAAGGACACGTCTAGAGTACCTCTAGAGCTGACATCGCACAAGGGGTTTGACCCAGGTCCTCAACAATAAAGTAATTATGGGAGGCTCTAGCATTAGGATTGTGGGTAGAGTGCTTAATTACTCCTTTCAGAATACAAGGCGGTGGCTCTAGCTTTTTGATCTGTAAGGGTGTCTCCGGAGGAGGAGGAGACTCTAGAATAGGTACAATTTGTGGAGAACTATAATTGTGAGACTGAGTGGCTACATTAACCTCATATTTAACCATATTTATGCATAAACGATCACCATCTTGTGTCTGTGGTTTTTGAATCCCACTCACAAAATTTTTGGTATTCGAGGAACTCGAGGCCATGTGCTGGTTATGTGGAAAAGGATTAGTCATCACGGCGGGCGTTACAGATAAAATCCTTGTAGCTTCCACAAGTTTGGGGCATAAATGAGTAAGGTGATCATCTGTACAAAGCTTACAGGGAAATTTTACCTTCCTCCTTTCTTTCTTGCCCTCACCAACATTATTATTCATCTTCTCATTATTACTATTGTCCTTGGGTTTATTATTATTCTTCCCACCCTTACAATTATTATTACATCCTTTCTTCTTATTCTCACCTGGTTGATGGTTATCATTTGGGTCGATTGACGATTGCACAGAATGTACGTCCATCGACTGAGTGGGATTGGAATACACAGACAAAGCTATCCCTTCCATAGGCTGGTTTAGAGACAACTCTTTCAAATGGCTTGTCACCGAGTTTGTGGATTTTACATTGGCAGAGCCTAAAATGCCATTAGCATGAGGCCCAGGCTATTGTGTAGGGTCATAGTTTGACATTGGTGCATTTGGAAGAATATCGTATAACATCCTAGACTGAGCATATATAAGATCTAACTGTTGGGATTTGAAAATTTCTTCTTCCTCAGATGTAGAAACATCCTTCGAAATATAAGGTTGTAGACACTTAAGGAACCACTCTAGAAGGAATTCTAGGGGTATGAAAGTCTTGATCAACCTCTTCCATCTACGCCACTCCTGGATGTGAGACGCGATATGAGTGGATTTGTCCTGGTGCAAGGTCGACAGAGGTTCTAAGCCATCATTGTAACAAACCGACAATTGGAAGTGGTTAAGGAAGAATAAGACCATCTAACCAAAGGTTTTGTATGCCCCCCTAGGTAGCTCGATATACCATTTTGCGGCAATCCCCATGAGGGTGCGTTGAAACAATATTAACTAAATAGAATCATTGTTAAGGGAATTCGAAGAGCACCAAAGGTGAAAAGTAGTAACGTGATCACTAGGATCCTCACCATTCTTGATTTCAAATTTTGGAATATCCGAAGGAAGCTTGGTGGGAATGGGGGGCCATGTTGGATCATGACACACATGATCGTTCATCAACTTAGACAAGTATGGAAGATTGAGGGTGGCCAGAAAAGGGAGACAGTCTTGCGACATATGGCCCCAAGCTCACTGGAAATATTATGGTTGGGGAATCGTAGCCCATCCAGGGTTCTGGTAAGCACCATGGCCCTATCCGAGATTATAAGACCCTCCTCTGAATTGATTCATAAAAGCTTTTTTGGGCACCATTCCAGTAGGAATGTTTTGATGGGGGTTATAAAAACTGCCCCCAACCAGAGTGGCTCCAGGTTGGGGGTTTCTGAAGGAATGAAAATGACCTCCTCTGGGTGTCAATCCAGAGGATAAAGGTGGATTTGTCATGCCAAATGTGTTGGTCAGAATCAACACAGAGGAGGTAGCTGTAAAGGACAAACCATAAGCAATAACTTGTCTGCCAGGTTGGTTACTCCATCCAAAAGTAACATTATTAGACCCATTATTAAGAGGAGGATTTCCTCCAATGGTAGGAGTCGTTTTAGGGACATGAGTGCCTCCAAACTAGAATGGAGTATACAGAGGATTTGTTCCCCCAAGTCCAATGCTAGCATTAGTGCCAGCTATTGGGATGGAGTTTGAAAACTGCGATGTGAAATTTGGCATACCATAGGAAAAAGGACTAGAGGCCATAGGGATGGACTAAACATTATAGCCCGGTGAGTGGCCAAGAGACCCAAAAGGGTTTGTGGCTATAGGTTGAGAATTCACTATAGGGCGGGTAGCGGTGATGATAGACACCTTCAAAACTACAACCATTGTGGTTGAAGGTGTTGAATGGGTACTGTTAACTATAGTAGGTATGGGAGTCAAAGGGCTCCCAGTATCTTGATAATTTGGTTCAATACTCATCCTTTTATGATCACAATTCTGATAAGTGGAAGTGTGTGTACAACGTTTGATAACTCTATGCCTTTTAGAAGGAAAAGACTCAAAATGTGGTGGTAACTGTAACAAGTGGTGAGACCTGTGGGTAAGATGGTATGGTTCCACAATGACACAAGACTCGATATATAAAAAAAAATCCTAAGGCCAAGTAGTAATAAAATAGAACACAAAAAAAATCAAACGAACAATTTACACACAAATGAGACAAAGTGGCTGAAAGGGGCCTCCCTCTCTAAAGTAGGTATGTATCGCACAAGAGGGGCCTAAGAATCCTCTGCTAAAGATCGAAGGTAACATAATCAGTTGTAAGGGCCCTCGTGGGCTTAACAACCAATAAGTCAGATCCCCCTGGAGAGGTAATCCCCCATAAAGGTTGTGTGATGTTTGACCCTTATCTAACCCAAGGTAACTACATAATAACCCCTGCAAGTAACCTATGTGGTACCTATGTCAAGAAACTAAGAAACCACGGTATAACCGATGCACAAGAGTACATTCTTAAGTCAGGTCCACCATATGGGCATGGTAGAAAAGCCCAAAACCTTGAAAGCATTGCCTCTTAGATAGGTAAGGGCACTAGAAATATCCCCATATACGAATAGATCCCCATAAAAATATCTGACAGTAGTCATTTATCGGGGGGATATCCCTTAAACCAACCTCACACGACCTGGTTCTTAACTCCGGTGTAAGCAAAGCCTCATGATACTACCTATTATACAATGGATTTCTCCACTCCCTTATTTAGACACATATTTTGATTTGATAGCCTTGGAGATGTTTACTCACAAAACCCTATTCCAAGGCTCTAAATCCTAAGCTAGTTTGTGTACTCTAGAAAGATAAAATTGTTACTTATCAATTTTCAATTATAGTGTTACTTTTAATGGCCTTGCTTACTCAAAAAGGTGCAGTCATGAAACTAGTGATGTTATGACTCAACAAGTAAAATAAATGAATATGAAAACAATGCACAGTCATAACTTCAATTTCCAAATAAATGATATTCTTTTCAAAATGCAATTCTCAATTCAGTTCTGCAATTCTAAATAAAAATACAATCTTTCTTTACATGCAATAAGATAAATGAAAAAGACTCAAAAGATCAAAATGCCAATTAATGTAAAATTCCTAATATTTTTGTATTGTCAATATAAGAGAATGAAAATGAAAGGACTGAACAACATCTTGATATAAAAACTCTATTGTATGTAAACAGAGACAAACCAAGTAGGATATCAAGAAGTAAAACACCCAACCCAAGATGAAAAGACAATCAAATGAAAAAGATGATGAGAAAGGCACCGCCCAAAAATTCAACCAAAGAAAGGTTTCATGTAATTCCACAGACACTTAATAGTCACAATAGAGACAGAAGAAGACTCAACAATAATCAAAACCAACCCAACAACCATCAAACCCAGTAACCAAGAAACAAAGGGTGATGTACGTGACTGTTCAAGGGAAAAACACATATGTACACATATTGCGGAAGCATAACACGTGTATGTAGGTGATTATCAGGAAAAAACCCGCGTATGTGTCAAAACACAACTATGCTAAGGGGAAGGCTAAGAAACTCAGACTCGGAGTGAACATAGGCTATCAAGAAATCATTGTTATGAGGGAAAAACTCTCGATGGCCAAGGTTAAATGACAACAGACAGGTATGACTGCAGAAATAAACTCAATTCCAACATATGCTATATAAACTAATGTGCAAGATAAGAAAGAGGCCTACCTCGATCCAATGTTTGATGGTGTTCCACCGCTGAGCACTTCGACCCAAAGCTTTATATCTACAATAATTTCTTAACCAACGAGACGAGAAAGTATATAATGATGATATAAGGGGTTAGCACATTAGATAGCATAATCCATCAATAAACATTACAAACATGCCCATGGATAATAATCATACATTTTCAATATACAAATAGGACGAGAAAGGAGTATTTCTATTAATAATTGATCAGTATAAGTGACAACATTATGGAGTTCCGTGTCAGCACGGTTCGAAACCAAGAAACCAAGTTCCTTCCAACTGGGCCTCCACCACTTCAATCCTCCACCAAAGGCAAGCTCACAAGAGAGAGTCAATCAGGTTCTCTCAATAATAGGGAAAGAGCTTTGGGGGATGAACACTGTGTTTAGAATTGAGGGACAAAGGGATGCAGACTCAATATGAAGTAATTTCTCCAGAGTAACTTTGCTGTCAAAGTTGAATGCTTTCTCCTCTCTTCCATAGCTCGAAATTATGCTTTTATATCCTTCAGAATGCAACTAAAGGGTCGAGTTTGAATGTTTCTAGTATGTGGAAGGCTAAGGATCATAGATCTTCTGTCATGACATCGAAACCTGACTTCATTTTTGTATTTTCTGGAACAAATCCCAATGTACATGGGCTGTAGTGAAGCAACCAACGTATACACATCTTGCATTACTGATAGGGAGCGTATATGTGGAAAAATGTATATTTTTGTCTCTAGATTCATAAAAAATGGATGAGAAGTCTGCATAGGGAAATGGAAAAAGGCCCTCTGTGCAAGATAACAATGGTGAGGAAAACCTTGGTATAACAGATGCCCCCTACTGTGTGATATCAAAGGAGTAACTGCGATGGCCAAAATACATTATAAATAAAACAGAAGTGAGTGGTAGAGAACCAGCTGGATGAACTCAATTTCTTATTACATTATGTACTGACTTTTCATACATGGCTACCAAGAATACAATGCAGATCCATGTGGAAAATATACCAAACAAGTGTTCATGGCCATGAATAGGCAAATACGAATGCGGTTGTATGCCAAAATCTATCATAGTCATGAACAAGGCCTAGTGAAACTAGTCTCAAAATCAATCTGAAGATATCTATATACCATGAAGTACAATTTGATCTCCCATGATCACTAAAGTTGAACAGGTGCTGGTCAAATGAAAAAGAAGCAACAACTCAGGAAAGCTGCGGCCACATAGTGATGTCTTTAAGTCTTCTACACAATCTGTCATGGTGCAAGTCTACATCATGTGAAAAAAGGAGTTAAGGTCGAACATGATGAGACATCGTTTGATTACTGGTCATTGAGGTATACTGTTAACAAATGTGAGACAACCTACCAAGAATGAAAGTAGGTATCAAGGCACTGAGTACATTTCTACAAGTGCGAATAAAGGAGTTGGTGTCGAACACTTGAGAAATCCATTGATCAGGAGACATTGATGTATTCCCATCTGATAGAATTCCTTTGAACAAGAGCATGAGACATCATGTGCTCCGACAACATAGACTCAATGATGTGACTATTAGATGCAGGAGGCATCAATAATGTTCTCTATAGGGACTGGAAGAGTAACCAATTGGTAGAGAAAACTCTGTAACTAGATCAACTTCCTAAGGCCATGCTAAACACAAAATTATGATGATGCAAGGACTCAATAACTTTGTGCTCTGTTCAAAGGCGACATGACTGCTGCCAATTACAATATAGTACTCCCTTCCCACTCATATTTTTTTGTTTTTTCATAACAAATGAATGCTATGATACAGAGGAGGGAACGAGTGTCGCAAGTAAGAAAAACTAGTTCCAGCAGTGGAACATACCTATGCTCAATGCAGAGGAATGCATGTGGGAGATGGACACTCGGGGTGATGCTCCCTCTAGGGTATAAGGTGTCAAATTGCGAAGGATATAAACAAGGCTCTGCTTGGTTGAGGGTGCAAAAAATGATTAGGAAACGGTTTATAACGCAAAGCGAGAACCGACTAAAGGATCAATACTGCAAGAGAGGGAATGAGATGCAATCACAACTTAACGCCAAAAAATGTCCTTTTTTAAGTCTTTTAGTCTACTTGGTGTGAAAAAGGGGTAAACTTGTGCCAAAATAGATGTCTTTTCAAATCCAATTTATGAGTGTGAAAAAGACAAGTTCACTCGACAATATTTTCTATTTTTGATAACGAGTCAAAAAAGAGGTTAACTAAGACTCATGACCTTTAAAATCCAATTTTAATGAGTGTGAAAGGGACAAATCACTTGGAAATATTTTCGGTTGTTTAGACGAGTCAGAAAAGAGATTAATTAAGACTCATTTTTGGGAGTCTGCGGGTAATAAGGCTGCATGTGTAGGAATGAGAAATGAGGTTCATCGTAAATTCATGGACTCCCGGTCCTAAGGAAAAACTCGACATGGGCACCAAATGACAAAGAGGATCTAACTAAGGTACCCTTGTTTGGTAAGTCTCTACCATTTATTAATGACGCTACTTATAGCAGATGGAGAGTCATGCATCACATAAATGGGTTTGTACCTAAGGCATAAAAAGTGGTAGTCAGAGGATAATGCAAAATGCACGATGGAATAAATACCTATCTTATATGCTAGGTTATAAAAATACTTTCTTGGGGAGACGAATGACCAACCATGACGTTGAAATCCGTAAGAAAACTGAGTCAAAACTACAAAAACCAGCTTAAAACCATTCTTGAATTAGTCCATTAGGTTAAAAAATAGCATGTAACTATATAAAGTGGGTAAAAATAACTTATAAATAGTAATAAAATCACAAATTACTGTATCATTTTGATTTTTACCCAAGTAGTGCAATTTGGACCAAAAATACCTCCAAGATTCAAATGACAATTGCGAGAGCATCGGGAAACAAAATCATGAACTGTCTAGATCAGGTAACTCTTCATCTCATCCTCTTCAAATTTAGTGGATTGCATTTTTGAATTAGGTTTCCATTTTTTAGTTTTTGAGGGTGTAAATTAGGATTTTAGGTATACACAGGTTTCCTTGTGTAGGTTGCGTGTACGACTAGGTATACACGCCTATGTTAACCATAGGGAGAATGTATTGAGCCTTACATGTGGTTGTGGGAAAGTAAGCCATGTATATGTACGCAATTGAAAAAAAAAAGGTTTCTTAATGCAAGAATTGATTTGTTTTTTGTAGGATGGTCCTGGAATGGAGAGAGTGAGAGCATGAGGAAGTAGATGTAGCTGTGGATCAAGATCTGGTGGCTCAAGCAGCTTTAAAAAGATGTGGTTTGTATAAGTTTTGGGATCTTAAAGGAATGAGGGCCCAAGTGAGGTTGTTGGAAATGTTGGTGTGTTATTGGGATCCTGATAGCGAGAGATTTATCCTTGATGGACAACCATTAAGGATCAAGGTAGAAGAAATCTACTTCTTGAATATTCTATCACGCCAAGGAGAAGTTGTGGACCTCAAGTTACATGGAGCAGGGAGTGGGATGAAGGTCGAGGAGTATATCGAAGCCCACTATGTAGCAAGGACTCCCATGGTGGGAAGTCAAGTCCCCATCCGAGAAATCAGTAACCTCAGTTTGAAGATCATTGTGCTCATGATTACCAGGATCATAGGTTTGGCCTCGTTGCATCAAGCATCAAGACCGCTTTTGTTTTATGCAGTGGAATGTGCGAGACCCACTGTCTATGATTGGTGTAACTCATTGTTGACCAATATTAAAGGTCAGTTGACAGAGTGCAAACAGGGGGGTAAGAGAAACTTTAGGTTTGCCTCTATTCTTTGCAGTTTATTTTTCGAGTGGGTTCCAGGTTTGAGACCTAGAGTGGAGATCCTTCCCAGGGGACCACGTGATCTAGCTATGGCGCAGTGGATCGAAGTCATGAAACAGTGGGGGGGAGGTAGGGTTCCGACACCTTACAATGATGACTTTTTTTCTGGTGGTGGAGACAAATCATTGCTTTGGATGACTATCCCTATGCAGGGATTGATTTCATAGGAGATCCAGATATGCTGCTTCCACTAGGGTTTGCCTATGGCACCATAGGTAAAACATTTTTTACATATTTCATTTTTTTTTTTTGTGTGTGTGTATTTTTGTATTTAAAGAACAAAAATATTTTTGAATGGTGTTTGAATATTAACTAGATACATGTGTAATCGCAGACGTGAGTCCACGACGACCAGAGGGATTCCTTTGACATAGATGGTGAAACCGGGGAGATGAGGCAGTGGGAGGAGAAGAAGAGAGGGTCCTACAGAACATGCAGGGTAACCTGTCTCGTTTGACATAGAGGATTCCTATGGTTCAGGTAGAGGATCTACCTGAAGCCATGCAACGACAGGTGGTTGGTGTAACTAGAACATGGGTACGACTCTTCTGGCGTATCAAAAACACTGTGGTTTTCTATCATGATGTACATCTGGCGTCATAGGCGTAGATGTATTGGGATATGTATATCCTCTATATATGTATTTTGAGGGTTTTAGCCCCAATTTTTGTAATATAAACACCATATTTTTGAAATATATAAAAAGGGATATTCGGCTTTACTTATATCTTACAATGTTTATATTGAGTTAATGGTTTACTTTTCTTTATTAATGTGATAAATGCCAATCTAAAACATAGTTAGCATAGGCATCAGATACATGATTAGAACTCCTAGGAATGTGATAATATGTAATAAAATCAAATTGTTGTTCTAAAAGACGTACTCGTAGGAATCGACGGATTAAAGTAGGATCATGCACACAATAACGACCATTCAATTGACATACTACTAACTAGGAATCCAGGTGAACTTCTAAAGAGAAAATACCATGCGAGATAGCATCGCACAAAAGTTCTATGACGACGCTATATTCGGCCATGTTATTCGTGGATGGCCCTAGGCATGCGACACCTGAAGATACCAGCAGACCCTCGGGTGAGTAAACCACCCAAGCAAAGGAAGCCAAGTTCCATGTATGATGAATGGCTCCGTCTACGAATCCTAGGTAGACCGAAGACTCCATTGGCATCTGCCAACAAAGGGAAAACATGATAAGCAAGCTAAAGATAAAAGAAAAGGAAAAAGAAATGTATATACACTAAATTTACATTAGTATACAAAGAGTTTCGCCCAAGCCTAGGGCTCAAGCATAGTACCTTTCCAAGTAGAGCCCATTTCTAGTCTCGACCAACTTATTCCCTTCATAATATTCCAACTCATAGGCTCCTTTTTCTAGGTCCCATCACATGATGTAAGGACCGTGCCACATTGGTTTAAGCTTGCCTACCCCTAGTGGTTCTTTGGCTTGATCATACAAGAGAACCAAGTCACCCTCAACATACAACTGGGGACAGACATACTTGTCATAATGAACCTTAACATGTTTCTTATTTTCCTTGATAGCCATAAAGGCATCTCGACGCTGCTCGTCAAGACTCTCTAGGTGCACAAGGCGTCGCTCTAAATCTGAAGTGTCAGGTAGGAGATCGACTGCCAACTTGAGAGAAGGGATTTCACATTCAATGGGAAAGATTGAATCCACACCGTGCACTAACTGAAAAGGCGAAAAACCGGTGGTAGTCTTAACCAAGGTTTGATATGCCCAAAGCACATGATATAGCATGATATGCCAATTGGAGTTGCTCTGACTGATATGTTTTTGCAAAATGGTCTTGAGAGACTTGTTGAAGACCTCTACTTGTCCATTTTCCTGGGGGTAATAAGGGGATGAATGACCATGTATAAACCCCAGATTATATGCTAGTTCTACCATCATTTCATTCTGAAAGTGACTGCCATGATCAATGACAATCTCACTCAGGATACCGAATCAGGCGATAATTTGGTTGAACACGAAGAAGGTTGCAGTCTTCCCATCGAATTTTACAGTAGGCATGGCCTCGACCCACTTAGTGAAGTAGTCAATGACCACGATAATATGTTGGTGCCCCCCAGCCGAAGTTGGGTTGCAATTGGAGAAATCTACCCCCCACTTGGTGAAGGGACCGACGGTAATAACTTGGTGCGAGCACATTTTTCGAGTGAACACCTAGTAGGGGTGAAACTTCTTAAGTGATTCGATGCAATCTTTAAATATAGTGGGCCAAAAATAACCAACTCACAGGATTTTTTGGGCTGTCACAAGCCCGGATAGGTGACCACCACAAGCCCCTTTGTCGCAATCGTTTAGGACTGACTCGACTTCCTCGTGAGTTAAGAAACAACACAAGATATTATATATTCCTCAGTGATATAAAGTGTCACCGATGATGGTATAATTTTTGGCTTGATATCTAACTCACCGTTGATCATCTCATGAGAGATGTTGAGCAAACTTCAAGGTTTGAAGATATAAAACAATGTCTCCATACCAGGGGTTGGATGACGAGACAAAGAAAATGTGTTTGTATGCAAATGAGTCAACATGGATAACATCCTCGTCTAATCGTGGAAAATCATATATTAACTCCGCAAAAACTAGTGATTTATTGGACTTGGCCGAAGCAAAGTCGAGATAAAATTCTTGTAGGATGACAATCCATTTATTATATTTCCTACCTATGATACACCTGGTGAGGACGTATTGAAACATATTGACATCAACAACCACAGTAGTTTTGCAAAGCAATATATAGTGACGTAAACATTGGACTGCATGAACGGCAGCGAAAGCTAGCTTTTCAACATGAGAGTAATTAAGCTCAGGGCCGACTAGACTTTGACTAAGATAGTATATGACATGCTCATGGAGCTCATCATCCTCCTGAACTAGAACCATACAAATCATCTCAGCAAATGAGGCAATATACAAAAAGTAATCTCTACTATAATCAGGGGATTTCAGCAGAGGGGTCGATGCCAAGGATTTCTTCAAAGCATCAAAATATTCCTAGGCTCACTCATCCCAGATAAAAGGAGTGTCTTTCTTCAAGAGGTACATGAAACCTTTAGTGATATTGGCATAGTTCACTATGAAATGACGTAGAAAGTTATCTTTCCCCTGTAAACCTTGAAGTTGTCTAATTGTGCACGGAGGAGGCAACTGAACTATTGCCTCAACCTTAAGAGGATCTACCATGATCCTGGTCTCGGAAACTAAAAATCCTAAGAGATGACCAGACTTAACGAAGAAGATGCATTTATGAGGGTTTAACCGGATTCTATAGTAATGACATCTTTCGAAAACTAGCCGAAGGTGTATAACATGATACACTCTCTTGCGAGAGTGAGGAGCAAGATCATCAAGGTAGGCTTCGACTATGTGCTTGAGATCATGAAAAGAGAAAATCATAGCACGTTGGAAGGTTGCTCCGACATTTTTAAGGCCGAAAGGCATTTTACGGTATGCAAAATTACCCCAAGGACATATAAATGTCATCTTGTGTTGGTCCTCAGGTTTGATCTGTATTTGGTTATATCCTAAAAATCCATCCATAAAATAAAATATCTATCTTCCTGCACACTCATCAATAATTTGATCAATGAAAGGTGTGGGGAAGTTATCTTTAGGACAAGCCTTGTTCAGGTCGGGAAAGTCCATACACACACAGATGGTTTCCTTCTTTTTATTCATGGGAATGGGGTTGGATACCCATTCATTCAAGGGAACCAGGTAGATGAAGCCAACATTAAGTAGCTTCTCCACCTCTGCCTTAATAGCAGGGGCCTTCCTAGGATTTATAGATTTAAAATGTTGTCGAACAATTTTAGCATCTAGATAAGTCCTAGTCTCATGTTCGAAAATACGGGGGTCGATCCCTGGCATCTCTTTGTATGACCAAGCGAATACATCTTGAAACTATTTGAAGAGTTTGGTGTAGATCAGAATTTCTTCTGGCGAATAATCTGCACCTATATTTACATTCTCAATCTTACCAGGGATACGAGAGATATCGATCGAGACGGTAGGAGAAATACTCACCATATTTCCCTCATCATAAATGTCATGCGTATCAAGTGGAATGATGGCATGACCGACTATCTCACTCAAGGTAGACCGAAAATCATCTTGCTCGATTCTTTCAAGACTTGGGAGAAAATAAGATCGATGATGCATATCATCCAAGGTCTCTCGGAACCATTCAGTGCTTCAAGGATGGCTTCGTCTGAAGGAAAAGTCTCATCTAGGAAATCATACGAGCATGATGATGAGGTGGTCTATACGAGCCTAAGAATGGGATCCTCCTCGTCCATCGACGAGGTAACAGGATCGATATCAGTAGAAGAGTCTATAACAACTTGATACGCAATATCTGCTGCCGATAGTGGCATATCCATTCCAGCGTGCAACTGTCCTTCACTCGATGAAGTTGGATAAGGTAGGGTCCATGGATCAATAAAATAGGTAGTGCGAAAAGGTATGGACCTCCATATTGATGCAGGTTTACCAGACATGGCGTAAACATGGTGAATCGGTGCCGAGAAGTCGAAGGTAGCCATGAGGGAAGAATACATTCCAACGCCAATATTCTCAGTTGCCAGCTGAGAATTATTGATCACAGGGATCGACGATCCCACAAATGCATTAGGAATAGAGTACGCAAAGGATAACTGGTCGATAGTCACGATCTCCCCTTGATGAGGAAAATAAAGTATACAAAAAACAAACGATATGACGATGACCATAGAATAGGTCCAATTGCGACCTATTAACAGATTATAATCAAGAGGCGCATCAACTACCTCTACTTCCAGCTCTACAGTATTCCCATCTAACTGGACCTAAAAGGAGGGGAGAATACCATGAGGGTGGAAGGAATGACCGTCAAATGTAGTCAACATGTTCGATGACTTGGAAAGGGTCGGAGAACCGAGAGCTTTCCAACAAACCAGGGACATCACGCAGGTGGTAGCACCTTCATCAATGACTGCTCGTTTGATAGTATACTTGGAATACTCCACGTGGATTTGGAAAGCCACATGGTAGGGTAAGAGAGGCTTTAGATCCATGACATTAAACTTGATGAGTTTCGAGCCACTAGGCTCTAGAGATCCTAAGGCAGAGAGAAAGGCATTCCTCTATGATGGACACGTTTGGAGTACCTCCAAATCCGACATTGCACAAGGTGTTTGGCCCAGATCCTCAATGATAGAGTAGTTCTGGGTGGCTCTACAATTAGGGTTGTGGGTAGAGCGCTTCGGTACACCATTAAGATACGACATGGTGGCTCTAGTTTCTCAATCTATAGGTTCATCTACGGAGGCGGAGGAGGAGCTTCTAGGTCGGTACTAGCTCTTGAAGAGCTATAATATCGAGAACGACTACATTGATTTTTACGTCGACCATATTGATACAAACATAGTCGCCATCTTGTGACGGTGGGTTTTGACCTCCACTAGTAACATTTTCAGCAATCGACGAGCTCGAGGCTAAGTGTTGATTATGTGGGAATCGATTCATTAGCACAAGAGGTGGTAGGTTTAAAATTCTCACAGCCTCCACGAGTTTGGGGCAAAAATGTGTAACGTGGTCATCAGTACAAAGTTTACAAGGAAACTTCACCTTATGTTTCTATTTCTTTCCCTCTTCATCATTATCATTCAGTTTCCCATTATTGTCTTTTTCCTTGGGTTTATTATTATTCTTCCCACCCTTACGATTATTTCGACCTTTCCTTTTATTCCCATCTGATTGTTGATCACCAGTTGGGTTGTTCGATGAATGAACAGAATGTACAACTGTCGATTGGGTGGGTTTGGAGGATGTAGATGAAGCTGGTCCTCCGACAGACTTCATTGTCGAGTCTGTGGACTTTACATTGGTGGACCCCACAATTCCATCGGCATGAGTTCTGGGATTCTATCTAGATCATGATTTGGCTGCAGTGCATCTGGAAGAAGGTGATATAACATCCCAGACTGAGAATATATCAAATCGATTTGTTGGGCTCTAAAGATAGCTTCTTCCTCGCTAAAGACTCCAGAAGTAGCAACGTCCTTTGAGATAGGAGCATGAAAAGACTTTAGGAACCATTCTAGAAGAAAGGTTAGGGGTATAGGAGTCTTAATCAACCGTTTCTGCCTACGCCATTCCTGGATATGGTCTGAGATGTGAGTGGCAGTACCCTGGCGTATAGTAGACAAAAGTTCAAGGCCAACATCATAACAAATGGGTAGTTTAAAGTGGTTGAGAAAGGCTAGCACCAACTGATGAAATGACCCATATTTCCCCCTAGGTAGCTTAATGTACCATTGTGACACAACTCCAATGAGAGTGTGCTGAAATAATCGTAATCTAATAGAATCATGGTTTAGAGAATTCGATGACCACCAAAGGTGAAAAGTAGTGACGTGATCACCAGGGTCCTCAACATACTTACCTTCAAACTTTGGAATGTCTGACGGAAGTATGGTAGGGACAGGGGACCATGTGGGATCATGTCTCACCAGGTCATTCATTAATTTAGACAAGTCTGGTAGATTAAGTGTGGCCAGAAAGGGAAGATGGGGCTGCGACACCTGACCCAATCCTCCCGTGAAAGATTGTGCATTAGTAATTACATTCCATCCAAGGTTTTTGAGAGGACCAAAACCTTGTCTGGAATTGTAAGGCCCCCCTCTGGGATGATTCGTATAAGATGGATTGACCATCATCCTAGTAGGAATGTTTTGATAAGGGTTATGAAAATTTCCCCCGACCGGATTAGATCTGAGCTGGCGGTAGTGAAAATTTCCCCCAACTGGATTGTATCTGGGTTGGGGGTTTCCCAAAGTGTAATACTGACCTCCTCTAGATGGGACTCTGAAGGATTGAAGTGGATTCATCATACCAAAAGTATTGGTCAAAATCAACACCGAGGGGGTAGGGATGTAGGGAAGAACTTGTTTGCCAGCTGGGTTGTTCAATCCAGTCATAGAAGGATTAGATCTAGGGTTATGAAAAGGGGCACTTCCTACATTAGGATTCATTTGGGGAATATGAGAACCACAAAACAGGAAAGGAGTGTAAGGAGGTGTAGTGCCTCCAAGTCCAAAGATAGCGTTAGGTCTAGCAGTTGGGATGGCAGTCGAAAACTGCGATGTGAAGTTAGGCATACCATAAGAAAATGGACTAGAATCCATAGGGATGGACTGAACATTGTAACCCGACGAGTTTCCTAAACCTCCAAAAGGGTTCGAGGCAAGAGATGAAGCATTAAATACAGGTCGAGCCATAGTACTGGTATAAGCCTTCGGCTCTGCAACTGTTGTGGCTGCAGGAGTCGAAGGGGTGCCATTAATTATGGTGGGTATGGGAGTCGAAGAACTCCCAATGTTCTAAATACTAGACTCAGTACTCATCCTTGTGGAACTACAAGTCTGAAAGGTCGATGTGTGTGTACCATGCCTGATAACTCTACGCCTTCTAGAAGGCAAGAACTCAAAAACTGGTGGTAACTGTAACAATCGACGAGACCGGCGAGGAGGCTGGTCTGAATCCACGGTGACTTATGAATCTACTAAATAAAAATATATCCTAAGGCCAACTAGTAGTCAAAGAGCATACCAAAAATTTAAATATCCAATATGCATGAAAACGAGCTAAAGTGGCTAAGTGGCCTCCCTCGCTAAAGAAGGTATGTCTCGTCCAAGAGATACCTGAGACTCCCTGCTAAAGTTTGGAGGTAACATAATTAGTTATAGGGGCCCTCATGGTATTAACAACCAGTCAATCAGATCCCCCCATAGAGGTAATCCTTCATCAAGGCTCTGTGTTGTCCGAACCTTATCTGACCCAGGGTACAAGCACAATAACCCTTGCAAGTAACCTATGAGATACCTAAGTCAAGAAACTAATAAACCATTGTATAACCGATGCACAGGAAAGCAGGTGTAAGTCCAGATCACCATATGGGTAGGGTAGAAAAATACCAAAACCTTGAAAGAACTGCCTCTCAGAGAGGTATGGGTACTAGCAAGATCCCCAAATACGAATAAATCCACAGAAATATCTCTGACCCTAGATGAGTATCCAAGGGTTATCCCTTCAACTAAATTCACGTGACCTCATAATTTACTTCAGTGTGAGTGGATCCTCCTGATATTACCACTTATACAATGGACTTCTCAACTCCTTGTCTCAAACACATATGTTGATTTAATTTCCTTTGAGAAGTTTACTCACAAAATCCTATTCCAAGGCACTAAATCCTAGACTAGTTTGTGCACCCTAAAAAATAAAATTGTGACTAATCAATTTTAGTTTAAAGCGTAAATTTTATTGGCCGTGATTACTCAAAAAGGTATGGAAGTGAAACTCATGATGTTATGACTCTGCAAGAAAATCAATATGAATATAATGCAGCGTCTATCTTTAACTTTTCAATGAATGATATGCTAATAAAAGCAGTGCAATTTTCAATTTCAACTCTTCAATTCAGAAGTAAAATGCAATCTTTCACTAAATGAACTAAGCTAATGATAAAGGCTTAAAGACAAAAATGTTAACCAATGCAAAATGCCTATTTTTTTTGTATTTTCAATATATTAAAGAGAAAATGCATGGACTGTAAAGCAACCTGATATATAAATTCTACTGTGTATAAATGAAATAATTCAAGTAGAATACCAAGCAGCCAAGAAAACATCTCAGGGTTCAAGGACAACAAGGATGAAAAACAAAGAGAAAGACTACGCCCAAAAATTCAACTCCCAACAGGTTTCCTGTCAACCTAGAGAAACTCAACATGCACTACAAAGGCCCAAGAAGGCTCAACAATCCTCAAAACTCACCCAACAATCACTAAACCAAGCAAACAAGCAAAGGGAAGTGGTATACACGATTGTTCATGAGAACAGGGTGGATATACGCATCCTGCAGTAAGACAACAAGTGTATATACACTATTGTATGGGAAAAAGGAGTGTATATGTTTTAAAACAAGGCCAAACAAAGGTAAGAAGGCTGAAAAATCAGATCCAGAGTGAACAGAATCTGTCAAGTAGTGATACGACAAGAAACATAAAAGAAAAAGAGCCATGCAGGAAGAAAAAGTACTTCAACCCTTAGAAGGAAGATCTATCCCCAGTGGAGTTTCCATTTATGTTATGAGGGAAAAACTCTCTATGGCCAAGGGTAAACCACAACAAACAGGTATGACTATAGAAATCAACTCAATTCCAACATATTCTATATAAACTAATGTGCAAGATAAGAAAGAGGCCTACCTCGATCCAACGTTTGATGGTGTTCCACCATTCAGCACTTCGACCCAAAGGTTATTCCTGCAATAAGTTCTTAACCAACGAGCAAAGAAAGTATATAATGATGATATAAAGGGGTTATCACATTAGATAGCATAATCCATCAATAGACATTACAAACATGCCCATGGATAGTAATCATACATTTCCAATATACCAATAGGACGGGAAAGGAGTATTTCTATTAATAATTGATCATTATAAGTGACAACATTACAAAATTCCATGTCGGCACGGTTCGAAACCAAGAAACCAAGTTCCTTCCAACTGGGCCTCCACCACTTCAATCCTCCACTAAAGGAAAGCTCACAAGAGAGAGTCAATGAGGTTCTCTCAACAATAGGGAAATATCTTAGGGGGATGAACATTGTGTTCATACTTGAGGGACAAAGGGATGCAAACTCAATATGAAGTAATTTCTCCAGAGTAACTTTTCTCTCAAAGTTGAATGCTTTCTCGTCTTTTCCATAGCTGGAAATTCTACTTTTATAGCCTTCAGAATGCAACTGAAGGGCCGATTCAGAACGTTTCCAGTATGTGGAAGGCCAAGGATCAGAGATCTTTTGTCATGACATCAAAACCTGACTTCATTTTTGTATTTTCTGGCACATGTACATGGGCTGTAGTGGAGCAACGAGCGTATACACATCTTGCATAACTGATAGGGAGCGTATATGTGGAAAAATGTATATTTTTGTCTCTGGATTCATCAAAAATGGATGACAATTCTGCATAGGGAAATGCAAAAAGGCCCTCTATTCAAGATAGCAATGGTGAGGCAAATCTTGCTATATCAGATGCCCCCTAATGTGTGAGATCAGAGGAGTATTTGCGATGGCTGAAATACATTCTAAATAACCCATAAGTGGAGTGGTAGAGAACTAGTTGGACAAACTCAATTGATTATTACATTATGTATTGACTTTTCATACATGGATGCCAAGAATAAAATGCAGATCCATGTGGAAAATATACCAAACAAGTGTCCATGGCCATGAATAGGAAAATACGAATGCGGTTGTATGCCAAAAGTTTTCATAGTCACGAACAAGGCCCAGTAAAACCAATATCAAAATCAATATGAAGATATCTATATACCATGAAGTCCAATCTGATCTCCCATGATCACTAAATTCGAAGTGTTGGTCCAGTGAAAGAGAAGCAACAACTCAGGAAAGTTGCGGCCACATAGTGATGTCTTCAAGTCTTGTACACAATCCACCAAGGTGCAAGTCTACATCATGTGAAAAAAGGAGTTGAGGTCAAACATGATGAGACATCATTTGATTACCGGTCATTGAGGTATACCATTAAAAAATGCGAGACAACCTACCAATAATGAATGTAGGTATCAAGGCACCGAGTACATTTCTACAAGTGTGAATAAAGGTGTTGGTGTCGAACACTTGAGAAATCCATTGATCAGGAGACATTGATGTATTCCCATATATCAATGGTGAGAGAGGCTGCCACTAATGATTGCAAGCCTTAAGGAACTCATGAAACACTAGGTCCCATATCCAGAATAAATGAGCTGAAGTCAATGGAAGGAGACCCACTGAAAGGAGAGAATTAAGGCATCTCTCATTGATCAACATGAGGAACAAAATAGGAGCTTCATGATTTGGTGGAGATCTGACGAAGAAAATTTTGACGAACCAATGACCCTGTGCATCTTTCACATGTACCAAGTGCAATTGATATATGAAAAATACCGTCTGAATAACAGTCAATGATCAAAACTGTAGACAAAGGCGAGGAAGCCACCAATAAGGCTAATGGAAACCAAGACTCTACACGAATCCCAAAGTGTGAATAGATGTCTTGTCGTCGAACACAAGGGAAACCACCCAGTCAATGACCAATGATGAAGTGGTTAAGGAAGAATAAGACCATCTAACCAAAGGTTCTGTATGCCCCCCTATGTAGCTCGATATACCATTTTGCGACAACCCCCGTGAGGGTGCGTTGAAACAATATTAACTGAATAGAATCGTTGTTAAGGGAATTTGAAGAGCACCAAAGGTGAAAAGTAGTAACATGATCACTAGGATCCTCACCATTCTTAACTTCGAATTTTGGAATATCCGAAGGAAGCTTGGTGGGAATGGGGGGCCATGTTGGATCATGACACATAAGATCGTTCATCAACTTAGACAAGTATGGAATATTGAGCATGGCCAGAAAAGGGAGATGGGCTTGCGATATTTGGCCCCAAGCTCCTTGGAAATATTTTGGTTGGGGAATTGCACCCCATCCAAGGTTCTGGTAAGCACCAGGGCCCTATACGGGAGTATAATACACTCCTCCAAAATGATTCATAAAAGGTTGTTTGGGCACCATTCCAGCAGGAATGTTTTGATGGGGGTTATAAAAATTGCCCCCAGCCGGAGTGGCTCCAAGTTAGGGGTTTCCAAAGGAATGAAACTAACCTTCTCCGGGTGTCAATCCGGAGGATAAAGGTGGATTCATCATGCCAAAAGTGTTGGTCAGAATCGACACAGAGGAGGTAGGTGTAAAGGATAGACCATAAGCAATAGCTTGTCCGCCAGGTTGGTTACTCCATCCAGAAGTATCATTATTAGACACAAGATTAAGAGGAGGAGTTCCTCCAATGGTAGGAGTCATTTTAGGGACATGAGTGCCTCCAAACTAGAATGGAGTATACGAAGGATTTGTGCCCCCAAGTCCACTGCTAGCATTAGTGCCAGCCATTGGGATGGAGTTTGAAAACTACGATGTGAAATTTGGTATACCATAGGAAAAAGGACTAGAGACCATAGGGATGGACTAAACATTATATCCTGGTGAGTGGCCAAGAGACCCAAAAGGGTTTGTGGCTATACGTTGAGAATTCACTATAGGGCGGGTAGCGGTGATGATAAACACCTTCAGAACTACAACCATTGTGGTTGAAGGTGTCGAAGGGGTACCATTAACTATAGTAGGTATGGGAGTTGAAGGGCTCCCAATATTTTGATGACTCGGTTCAGTACTCATCCTTTTATGATCACAAGTCTGATAAGTGGAGGTAAGTGTACCACGTTTGATAACTCTACGCGTTTTAGAAGGAAAAGACTCAAAATGCGGTGGTAACTATAACAAGCGGTGAGACCTGCGGGGAAAATGGTATGGCTCCATGATGACTCAAGACTCGAGATATAAAAAAAAATCCTAAGGCCAAGTAGTAATCAAATATCACACCAAAAATAATCAAACGACCAATATGCACACAAACGAGAAAAAGTGGCTGAAAGGGGCCTCCCTCTCTAAAGTAGCTATGCCTCGCTCAAGAGGGGCCTTAGACTCCTCTGCTAAATATTGAAGGTAACATAATCATTTATAAGGGCCCTCATGGGCTTAAAAACCAATCGGTCAAATCCCCCCCGAGAGGTAATCTCACATAAAGGTTGTGTGATGTTTGACCCTTATCTAACCCAAGGTAACTACAGAATAACCCCTACAAGTAACCTATCTGGTACCTATGTCAAGCAACTAAACAACCATGGTATAAACGATGTAGAAGAGAACAGTTGTAAGTCAGGTCCACCATATGGTCATGGTAGAAAATCTTGAAACCTTGAAAGCATTGCCTCTCACATAGGTAAGGGCACTAGCAATATCACCATATATGAATAGATCCCCATAAATATATCTGACACTAAGAAGGTATTGGGGGGATATCCCTTAAACCAACCTCATGCGACCTCGTGCTTAACTCCTGTGTAAGCATAGCCTCCTGATATTACCTATTATACAATGGATTTATCCACTCCCTTATTCAAACACATATTTTGATTTAATAGCCTTGGATATTTTTACTCACAAAATCCTATTCCAAGGCTCTAAATCCTAAGCTAGTTTGTGTACCCTAGAAAGATAAAATCGTTACTAATCAATTTTCAATTATAGCGTTACTTTTAATGGCCTTGCTTACTCAAAAAGGTGCGATCATCAAACTAGTGATTTTATGACTCAACAAGTAAAATAAATGAATATGAAAACAATGAAAAGTCATAACTTCAATTTCCAAATAAATGATATGCTTTTCAAAATGCAATTCTCAATTCAGTTATGCAATTCTAAATAAAAATACAATCTTTCTTTACATGGAATAAGATAAATGACAAAGACTCAAAAGATCAAAATGCCAATTAATGTAAAATGCCTAATATTTTTGTATTGTCAATATAAGAGAATGAAAATGAAAGGACTGAACAACATCTTGATATAAAAACTCTATTGTATGTAAAGAGAGACAAACCAAGTAGGATATCAAGAAGAAAAACACCCAACCCAAGATGAAAGGACAATCAAATAAAAAAGATGATGATAAAGGAACCACCCAAAAATTCAACCAAAGAAAGGTTTCATGTAATTAAAAAGACACTTAATAGTCACAATAGAGACCCAAGAAGACTCAACAATCATCAAAACCTACCCAACAACCATCAAACCCAGCAACCAAGAAATAAAGGGTGATGTATGTGACTGTTCAAGGGAAAAACACATATGTATGCATCTTGTAGAAGTACAACAAACATATGTAGGCGGCTGTCAGGAAAAACCTGTGTATGTGTCAAAACATAACTAGGCTAAGGAGAAGGCTAAGAAACTCAGACTTGGAGTGAACAGAGGCTGTCAAGCAATCATTGTTACGAGGGAAAAAATCTCTATGGCCAAGGGTAAACCACAACAGATAGGTATGACTGCAGAAATCAACTCAATTCCAACATATGCTATATACAATAACATGCAAGATAAGAAAGAGGCCTACCTTGATCCAATGTTTGATGGTGTTCCACCGCTGAGAACTTCGACCCAAAGCTTTATACCTACAATAATTTCTTAACCAACGAGTAGAGAAAGTATATAATGATGATACAAAGGGGTTAACACATTAGATAGCATAATCCATCAATAAACATTACAAACATGCCCATGGATAATAATCATACATTTGCAATATACCAATAGGACAAGAAATGATTATTTCTATTAATAAGTGATCAGTAGAAGTGACAACATTATGGACTTCCGTGTCGGCACGGTTCAAAACCAAGAAACAAAATTCCTTCCAACTGGGCCTCCACTACTTCAATCCTCCACCAAAGGCAATCTCACAAGAGAGAGTCAATGAGGTTCTCTCAACAATAGGGAAAGAGCTTGGGGGGATGAACAATGTGTTCAGACTTGAGGGACAAAGGGATTCATACTCAATATGAAGTAATTTCTCCAGAGTAAATTTTCTCTCAAAGTTGAATGCTTTCTCCTCTTTTCCATAGCTCGAAATTATGATTTTATAGCCTTCATAATGCAACTAAAGGACCGAGTCTGAACGTTTTCAATATGTGGAAGGCCAAGGATCAGAGATCTTTTGTCGTGACATCGAAACACGATTTCATTTTTGTATTTTCTGGCACAAATCCTGATGTACGCGGGCTGTAGTGAAGCAGCCAACGTATACGCATCTTACATAAACTATAGGGAGTGTATATGTGGAAAAGTGTATATTTTTTTCTCTGGATTCATAAAAAATGGATGACAAGTTTGCATAGGGAAATGGAAAAAGGCCCTCTGTGCAAGATAGCAATGGTGAGGCAAATATTTCTATAACAGATGCCCCCTAATGTGTGAGATCAGAGGAGTATCTGTGATGGTCAGAATACATTATAAATAACCAAGAAGTGGAGTGGTAGAGAACCAGCTGGAGGAACTCAATTTCTTATTACATTATGTATTGACTTTGCATACATGGCTGCCAAGAATACAATGGAGATCCATGTGGAAAATATACCAAACAAGTGTTCATGGCCATGAATAGGCAAATACGAATGCAGTTGTATGCCAAAAGTTGTCATAGTCACGAACAAGGCCTAGTGAAACTAGTCTCAAAATCAATCTGAAGATATCTGTATACCATGAAGTACAATTTGATCTCCCATGATCACTAAAGTCGAACAGGTGCTGGTCAAATGAAAGAGAAGAAACAACTCAGGAAAGCCATGGCCACATAGTGATGTCTTCAAGTCTTCTACACAATCCGCTATGGTGCAAGTCTACATCATGTGAAAAAATGAGTTGAGGTTGAACATGATGAGACATCGTTTGATTACCGGTCATTGAGGTATATCGTTAACAAACACGAGACAACCTACCAATAATGAAAGTAGGTATCAAGGCACCGAGTACATTTCTACAAGTGTGAATAAAGGAGTTGGTGTTGAACACTTGAGAAATCCATTGATTAGGAGACATTGATGTATTCCATCTGATAGACTTCCTTTGAACAAGAGCATGAGACATGGTGGACTCTGACAACATAGACTCAATGATGTGACTATTAGATGCATGAGGCATCAATAATGTTCTCTATAGGGAATGGAAGAGTAACCAATTGGTAGAGAAAACTTTGTAACTAGATCAACTTCCTAAGGCCATGCTAAACACAAAATTATGATGACACAGGGAATCAATAACTTTGTGATTTGTTCAAAGGAGACACGATTGCTGCCAATTACAATATAGTACTCCCTTCCCGCCCATCATTTTTTGTTTTTTCATAACAAATGAATGCTATGATATAGAGGAGGGAATGAGTGTCGCAAGTAAGCAAAACTAGTTCCAGCAGTGGAACATACCTATGCTCAATGCATGGGAATGCATGTGGGAGATGGACACTCAGGGTGATGTTCCCTCCAAGGTATAGGGTGTGAAATTGCGAAGGATATAAACAAGGCTTTGCTTGGTTGAGGGTGTAAAAACTACTTATGCAACAACTTATAACGCAAAGTGAGAACCGGCTAAAGGCTTAATACTGCAAGAGAGGGCATGAGATGCAATCACAACTTAACGCCAAAAAATGTCCTTTTTTATGTCTTTTAGTCTACTTGGTGTGTAAAAGGGGTAAACTTGTGCCAAAATAGACGTCTTTTCAAATCCAATTTACGAGTGTGAAAAAGACAAGTTCACTCGACAATATTTTCTATTTTTGAAAAGAGTCAGAAAAGAGGTTAACTAAGACTCATGACCTTTCAAATCCAATTTTAACGAGTGTGAAAAGGACAAATCACTTGGCAATATTTTTGGTTTTTTAGACAAGTCAGACAAGAGCTTAATTAAGACTCATTTTTGGGATTCCGTGAGTAATAAGGCCGCATGTGTAGGAATGAGAAATGAGGTTCATCATAAAGTCATAGAATCCCTGTCCTAAGGAAAAACTCGGCATGGGCACCAAATGACAAAGAGGATCTAACTAGGGTACCCATGTTTAGTAAGTCTCTACCATTTATTAACGACACTACTTATAGTAGATGGAGAGTCATGCATCGCAATAAATGGGTTCATACCTAAGGCATACAAAGTGATAGTAAGAGGATAATGAGAAATGCAAGATGGAATAAATACCTATCTTATATGCTAGGTTATAAAAATACCTGCCTGGGGAGACGAACGACCAACCATGACGTTGAAATCCGCAAGAAAACTGAGTCAAAACTACAAAAACCATCTTAAAACCATTCTTGAATTAGTCCATTAGGTTAAAAAATAACATGTAACTTTATAAAGTGGGTAAAAATGACTTATAAATAGTAATAAAATCACAAATTACTGTATCATTTTGATTTTTACCCAAGTAGTGCAATTTGGACCAAAAATACCTCCAGGATTCAAACGACGATTGTGGGAGCATCGGGAAATGAAATCACGAACCATCTGGATCAGGTAACTCTTCATCTCATCCACTTCAAATTTAGTGGATTATATTTTTGAATTAGGTTTCCATTTTTTAGTTTTTGAGGGTGTAAATTAGGATTTTAGGTATACACGAGTTTCCTTGAGTAGGTTGCGTGTACGACTAGGTATACACCCCTGTGTTAACCATAGGGAGCATGTATTGAGCCCTACACGTGGCTATGGGAAAGTAAGCCATGCATATGTATGCAATTGAAAAAAAACGGTTTCTTAACTCAAGAATTGATTTGTTTTTTGTAGGATGGTCTTGAAATGGAGAGAGCGAGAGCATGAGGAGGTAGATGCAGCTGTGGATCAGGATCTGGTGGCTCAAGCAGATTTAAAAAGATGCGGTTGGTACAAGTTTTGGGCTCTCAAAGGAATGAGAGCCCAAGTGAGGTTGTTGGAAATGTTGGTGGGTTATTGGGATTCTGATAACGAGAGATTTATCCTTGATGGACAACCCTTAAGGATCAAAGTAGAGGAAATCTACTTCTTGAATGGTCTATCACGCCAAGGAGAGGTTGTGGACCTCAAGTCACATGGACCAGGGAGTGGGATGAACGTCGAGGAGTATATTGAAGCCCACTGTGTAGCAAGGACTCCCATTGTGGGAAGTAAAGTCCCCATCCGGGAAATCAGGAACCTTAGTTTGAAGATCATTGTGCTCATGATTACCGGGATCATAGGTTCAGCCTCATTGCATCAAGCATCAAGACCACTTATGTTTTATGCAGTGGAGTGTGAGAGACCCACTATCTATGATTGGTGTACCTCATTGCTGACCAATATGAAAGGTCAGTTGACAAAGTGCAAACAAGGGGGTAAGAGAAACTTTCGATTTGCCTCTATTCTTTGCAGTTTATTTTTCGAGCGGGTTCCAGGTCTGGGACCTAGAGTGGAGATCCTTCCTAGGGGACCATGTGATCTAGCTATGGCATGGTGGATTGAAGTCATGAAATGGCAGGGGGTGGTAGGGTGTCAACACCCTACAACGATGACTTTTTCTTCTAGTGGTGGAGACAAATCATTGCTCTGGAGGACTATATGTATGCAGGGATTGATTTCGTAGGAGATCCAAATATGCCACTTCCACCAGGGGCTGCCTATGGTGCCATAGGTAAAATGTTTTTTACATATTTCATTTTTTTTTGTGTGTGTATTTTTGTATTTAAAGAACAAAAATATTTTTGAATGGTGTTTGAATATTAACTAGATACATGTGTAATCGTAGACGTGGGTCCATGATGACCAGAGGGATTCCTTCGACATAGATGGAGGAACCAGGGAGATGAGGCGATGGGAGGAGAAGCAGAGAGGGTCCTACAAAACATGTAGGGTAACCTATCTCATTTGACATAGAGGATTCCTATGGTTCAGGTAGAGGATCTACCTGAGGCCATGCAATGACAGGTGGTTGGTGTACCTAGAGCGTGGGTACGACTCTTCTGGCATCTCGCAAACATCGTGGTTTTCTATCATGATGCACATCCAACGTCACAAGTGTATATGTATTGGGATATGTATATAGGTTGTATATGTATTTTGAGGGTTTTAGCCCCAATTTTTGTAATATAAACACCATATTTTTGAAATATATAAAAAGGGATTTTCGACTTTACTTATATCTTACAATGTGTATATTGAGTTAATGGTTTACTTTTCTTTATTAATGTGACAAATGCCAATCTAAAACATAGTTATCATAGGCATCAGATACATGATTAGAACTCCTAGGAATGTGATAATATGTAATAAAATCAAATTGTTGTTCTAAAAGACGTACCCGTAGGAATCGACGGAGTAAAGTAGGATCATGCACGCAGTAATGGCCGTTCAACTGACATACTACTAACTGGGAATCCAGGTGAACTTCTAAAGAGTGAATACCATGCGAGATAACATCGCGCAAAAGTTATATGACAATGCTTCGGCCATGTTATTCGTGGATGGCCCTAGGCATGCGCCACCTGAAGATACCAGCAGACCCTCGGGTGAGTAAACCACCCAATCGGTGGAAGCTAAGTTCTGTGTATGACGACTGGCTCCATCTATGAATCCTAGGTATACCAAAGACTTCGTTGACATCGACCAATAAATGGAAAAGGCAATACACAAGCTAAAGATAAAAGAAAAGGAAAAATAAATGTATATACACTAAATTTACATTAGTATACAAAGAGTTCCGCCCAAGCCTAGGGCTCAATATTAGTACCTTTTCAAGTAGAGCCCATTTTTGGGCTCAACCAACTTATTCCCTTCATAATATTCCAACTCATAGGCTCCTTTTTCTAGGACCCATCGCATGATGTAAGTACCGTGCCACATTGGTTTAAACTTGACTTCCCCTAACGGTTCTTTGGCTTGATCATAAAAGAGGACCAAGTCACCCTCATCATACAACTGAGGACAAACATACTTGTCGTACTGAACCTTAACACTTTTCTTGTTTTCCTCGATAGACATAAAGGCATCTCGACGCTGCTTGTCAAGACTCTCTAGGTGCACAAGGCGTCACTCTAAATTCGAAGTGTCAGGTAGGAGCTCGACTGCCAACTTGAGAGAAGGGATTTCACATCCAATGGGAAGGATCGACTCCACACCATGCACTAAATGAAAAGGGTAATAACTGGTGGCAGTCTTAACCAAGGTTCAGTATGCCCAAAGCACGGGAAATAACATGATCTACCAATTGGAGTTGCTCCAACTGACAGTTTTTTTTCAAAATGGTCTTGAGAGACTTGTTGACGACCTCTACTTGTCCATTTTCTTGGGGGTAATAAGGGGATGAATGAATGTGTCTAAACCCCAGCTTAGATGCTAGTTCTACCATCATTTCATTATGAAAGTGACTGCCATGATCATTGAAAATCTCACTCGGGATACCGAACCGAGCGATAATTTGGTTGAACACGAAGAAGGTTGTAGTCTTCCCATCGAATTTTACAGTAATATGTTGGTGCCCCCAATAAAAAGTTGGGTTGCAATCAACGAAATCTACCCCCCACTTGGTGAAGGGACCGATGAAAATGACTGGGTGAAGAGGGGCTCGGTGCGAGCACATTTTTCGAGTGAAAACTTAACAAGGGTGAAACTTCTTAACCACTTCGATGCAATCTTTAAAGATAGTAGGCTAGAAATAACTAGCTCGCAGGAGTTTTTGGGCTATCGCAAGTCCAGATAGGTGACCACCACAAGCCCCTTTATGGAAATTGTTTAGGACTAACTCGGCTTTCTTGTGAGTTAAGAAACAATGCAAGATATTATCTATTCCTCGGTGATATAAAGTGTCACCGACGATGGTATACTTTTTGGCTTGATATCTAACTCACCATCGATCATCTCGTGAGAGATGCTGAGTAAAATTTAAGGTTTGAAGATACAAAACAATGTCTCCATACCAGGGGTCGGACAACGAGACAAGAAAAATGTGTTTGTCTACAAATGAATCAACATGGATAACATCCTCGTCTAATCATGGAAAATTGGATATTAACTCCAGAAAAACTAGTGATTTATTGGACTTGGCCAAAGCAAAGTCGAGATCAAATTATTGTAGGATGAGAATCAATTTATTATATTTCCTACCTATGATATGCCTGATGAGGACGTATTGAAACGAATTGACATTAGAAACCACAATAGTTTTAGAAAGAAATATATAGTGACGTAAACGTTAGACTGCATGAGCGACAACCAAAGTTAGCTTTTCAACATGAGAGTAATTAAGCTCAGGGATGACTAGACTTCGACTAAGATAGTAGATGACGTTCTCATGGAGCTCATCATCCTCCTGAACTAGAACCATACCAATCATCTCAGCAGACAAGGCAATATACAACAAGTAATCTCTACTGTAATCGGGGGATTTCAGTAGAGGGGATGATACCAAGGCTTTCTTCAAAGCATAGAAAGACTCCTGGGCTCCCTCATCCAAAACAAAAGGAGTGTCTTTCTTCAAGGGGCACATGAAACCTTTAGTGATATTGGCATAGTTCACTATGAAACGACGTAGAAAGTTAGATTTCCCCTGTAAACCTTGAAGTTGTCTAATTGTGCACGAGGGAGGCAACTGAACTATTGCCTCAACCTTAAGAGGATCTACCATGATCTTCGTCTCAAAAACTAAAAATCCTAAGAAATGACTAGAATTAAGGAAGAAGATTCATTTATGAGGGTTTAACCGGATTCTATAGTAATGACATCTTTCAAAAACTAGTCGAAGGTGTATAACATGAGACACTCTCTTGCGAGAGTGAGCAGCAAGATCATCAAGGTAGGCTTCGATTATTTGCTTGAGATCATGAAAAGAGAAAGTCATGGCATGTTGGAAGGTTGCTCCGTCGTTTTTAAGGCCGAAAGGCATTTTTCGGTATGCAAAATTACCCGAAGGACATATAAATGTCATCTTGTGTTGGTCCTCAAGTTTGATCTGGATTTGGTTATATCCCAAAAATCTATCCATAAAAGAAAATATCTCGCTTCCCACACACTCATAGACAGTTTGATAAATGAAATGCATGGGGAATTTATCTTTAGGACAGGCCTTGTTCAGGTCGCGAAAGTCCATACACACATGGATGGTTCCTTGCTTTTTATTAATGGGAATGGGGTTGGATACCCATTCAGTCAAGGGAACTTGGTAGATGAAGCCAACATTAAGTAGCTTCTCCACCTCTGCCTTAATAGTAGGGGCCTTCCTAGGATTTACATCTCTAAGATGTTGTCGAACAAGTTTAGAATCTAGATAAGTCTTAATCTCATGTTCGACAATAGGGGGGTCGATCCCTGGCATATCTTCGTATGACCAAGCGAATACATCTTGAAATTATTTGAAGAGTTTGGTGTAGATCATCATTTCTTCTAGCGAATAATCCGCACCTATATTTACATTTTTAATCTTACTAGGGATACGAGAGATATTGATATAGATGGTAGGATAAATACTCGCCATATTTCCCTTAGCATAAATTTCGTGTGTATCAAGTGGAACAATGACATGATCGATTATCTCACTCAAGGTAGACCGAAAATCATCTTGCTCGATTCTTTCGAGACTTTGGATAAAATAAGATCGATGATTCATATCATCCAAAGGTCTCTTGGAACCATTCATGGCTTCGAGGATGGCTTCGTATGAAGGAAAAGTCTCATCTAGGAAATCATGTGAACATGATGACGAGGTGGCCCATACAGTCCTAAGAACAGGATCCTCCTCGTCTGTCAGTGAGGTAACAGGATCAAGATCGGTAGAAGAGTCTAGAAAAACTTGATATGCAATCTTCGCTGCCGATAGTGGCATATCCATGATAGCATGCAACTATCCTTCACTCGATGAAGTTGGAGAAGGTAGGGTCCATGGATCATTAAAATAGGAAGTGCGAAAAGGTTAGGACCTCCCGGTTGATGTAGGCCCACTGGACATGGCGTAAACGTGGTGAATCGGTGTTGATAAGTCGAAGGTACCCATGAGGGAAGAATACCTTTCGATGCCAATATTATCAGTTGTCGATTGAGAATTGTCGATCACAAGGATTGACGGTCCCACAAATGCATTAGGACTAGAGTACGCAAAGGATAATTGGTCGATAGTCACGATATCCTCTTGCTGAGGAAAACAAAGTATATGAAAAATGGACGATACATCGACGACCATAGAATAGGTCCAATTGCGACCTAGTAACAGATTATAATCGAGAGGCGCATCAACTACCTCTACTTCCACCTCTATCGTCTTCCCACCTAAATAGACTGGAAAGATGGGGAGAATACCATGAGGGCTTAAGGAATGACTTTCAAATGCAGTCAACATGTTCGACAACTTGGAAAGGTTCGGATAACCGAGAGCTTTCCAACAAACCAGGGACATCATGCAGGTGGCAACACCTTCATCAACGACTGCTCATTTTATAGTATACTTGGAATACTCCACGTGGATTTGGAAATCCACATGGTAGGGTAAGCGAGGCTTTACATCCATGACATTAAACTTGATGATTTTCAATCCACTAGGCTCTAGAGCTCTTAAGGCAGAGAGAAAGGCATTTCTCTATGATGTACACGTCTGGAGCACCTCCAAAGCCGACATCGCACAATATGTTATGCCCATATCCTCAATGATAGAGTAGTTCTAGGAAGCTCTAGCATTAGGGTTCTGGGTAGAGCGCTTAAGTACTCCTTTCAGAGTACGGTGTGGTGGCTCTGGTTTCTCAATATGTAGGTTCATCTATAAAGGGGGAGGAGGAGCTTCTAGGCCGATACTATCTTTTGAAGAGCTATAATCTCGAGAATGGGTGGCTACATCAATTTTTTCGTCGACCATATTGATACAAACACGGTCGCCATATTGAAATGGTGGGTTTTGACCTCCACCAGGTGCATTTTCGGCATTCGAAGAGCTCAAGGCTAAGTGACGATTGTGTGGGAATGGATTTGTCAGCACAACATGTAGTAGGTTTAAAATTCTCGCAGCCTCCGCGAGTTTGGGGAAAAAATGTGTAACGTGATCATCGGTACAAAGTTTCTCTTTCTTTCCCTCTTCATCATTATCATTCTATTTCCCATTATTATCCTTGTCCTTGGGTTTATTATTATTCTTCCCACCCTTACGATTATTTCGACATTTCCTTTTATTCCCATCTAATTTCTAGTCACCAATTGGGTTCTTTGACGACTGTACAGAATGTACCTCTATCGATTGGGTGGGTTTGGAGGATGCAAATGGAGCTGGTCCTCTGACAGACTTCGTTGCAGAGTCTGTGGACTTTACATTGGTGGACCCCATAATTCCATCGACATAAGGTCTGAGATTCTGTCTAGGATCGTTATTTGGCCGTGGTGCATCTGGAAGAAGGTGATATAACATCCCAGACTAAGAATATCTCAAATCGAGTTGTTGGGCTCTAAAGATAGCTTCTTCCTCACTAAAGACCCTGGAAGTAGCAATGTCCTTTGATATAGGAGCGTGAAAATACTTTAGGAACCATTCTAGAAGAAAGGTCGGGGGTATAGGAGTCTTAATCAATCGTTTATGCCTATGCCATTCCTGGGTATGGTCCGTGATGTGAGTGGTGGTACCCTGGTGTAGAGTAGACAAAATTTTGAGGCCAACATCGTAACAAATGGGTAGTTGAAAGTGGTTGAGAAAGGCTAGCACCAAATGATGAAATGAACCATATGTCCCCCTAGGTAGCTCAATGTACCATTGTGACACAACTCCAATGAGAGTGTGCTGAAAAAATTGTAATCTAATAGAATCATGGTTCAGAGAATTTGATGAGCACCAAAGGTGAAAAGTAGTGACGTGATCACTAGGGTCCTCGCCATTCTTACCTTCAAACTTTGGAATGTCTGACAGAAGTTTGGTAGGGACAGGAGGCCATGTGGGATCATGACTCACCGAGTCATTCATTAATTTAGACAAGTTTGGTAGATTAAGCATGTCCAGAAAGGGAAGACGGGGTTGCGACACCTGACCCCATCCTCCCACGAAAGATTATGCATTAGGAACTACATTCCATCCAGGGTTCTGGTGAGGAACAAAACCTTGTCTGGAATTGTAAATCCCCCCTCTGGGTTGATTCATATAATATGGATTAGGCATCATCCCAGTAGGAATGTTCTGATAAGGGTTATGAAAATCCCCCCCAACCGGATTAGATCCAAGCTGGGGGTTGTGAAAATTTCCCCCAACCGGATTGGATCTGGGTTGGGGGTTTCCCAAAGTGTAATACTGACCTCCTCCAGATGGGAATCCAGAGGATTGAATTGGATTCATCATACCAAAAGTATTGGTTGGAATTGACATCAAGGGGGTAGCGATGTACGGTGGAACTTGTTTGCCAGTTGGGTTGTTCAATCCAGTCATAGAAGGATTAGATCTGGGGTTATGAAAAGGGGCACTTCCTACATTAGGATTTGTTTGGGGAATATGAGAACCACCAAATGGGAAAGGACTATAAGGAGGTGTAGTGCCTCCAAGTCCAAAGCTAGAGTTAGGGCCAGCAGCTGGGATGGTAGTCGAAAAATGCGACGAGAAGTTAGGCATACCATAAGAAAATGGACTAGAATCCATAGGGATGGACTGAACATTGTAACCCGATGAGTGTCCTAAACCCCCAAAAGGGTTCGAGGCAAGAGATGAAGCATTAAATACAGGTCGAGCCATAGTACTGGTATAAGCCTCCAGCCCTGCAACTGTAGTGGCAACAAGAGTCGAAGGGGTGCCATTAATTATGGTGGGTATGGGAGTCAAAGAACTCCTAGCATTTTGAAGACTAGACTCAATAGTCATCCTTGTGGAACTACAATTTTGAAAGGTCGATGTGTGTGTACCATGCCTGATAACTCTACGCCTTTTAGAAAGCAAGAAATCGAAAAATGATGGTAACTGTAACAATCGACGAGACCGACGAGGAGGCTGGTCTGACTCCATGATGACTTATGACTCTACTAAATAAAAATATATCCTAAGGCCAACTAGTAGTCAAAGAGCATACCAAAGATTCAAATAGCCAATATGCATGAAAATGGGCTAAAGTGGCTGAGTGGCCTCCCTCGATAAAGAAGGTATGTCTCGTCCAAGAGAGACCTAAGACTCCCTGCTAAAGTTTGGAGTTAACAAAATCAGTTATAGGGGCCCTCGTGGGCTTAACAATCAGTCGGTCAGATCCCCCTGTAGAGGTAATCCTCCATAAAGGCTGTGTGTTTTCCGACCCCTATCTCACCCAGGGCATAAGAAAAATAACCCCTGCAAGTAACCTATGAGATATCTAAGTCAAGCAACTAATAAACCATTGTATAATTGATGTATAGGTGAGAAATCGTAAGTCCAGATCACCATATGGGCAGGGTAGCAAAGCTTGAAACCTTGAAATAACTGCCTCTCATAGAGGTATGGGTACTAGCAAGATCCCCAAATACAAATAAATCCATAGAAATATCTCTGACCCTAGGTGAGTATCCAGGGGTTATCCCTTCAACTAAATTCATGCGACCTCATGATTAACTCCGGTGTGAGCGGAGCCTCAAGATATTACCAATTATACAATGGACTTCTCAACTCCCTGTCTCAAACACATATGTTGATTTAATTTCCTTGGAGAAGTTTACTCACAAAATCCTATTCCAAGGCACTATATCCTAGACTAGTTTGTGCACCCTAAAAAATAAAATCGTGATTAATGAATTTTAGTTTAAAGCGTAAATTTTATTGGTCATGATTATTTGAAAAGGTATGGAAGTGAAACTCATGATGTTATGACTCTGCAAGAAAATCAATATGAATATAATGCAAAGTCTATCTTTAAATTTTCAATGAATGATATGCTAATAAAAGCAGTGCAATTTTAAATTTCAACTCTGCAATTCAGAAGTAAAATGCAACCTTTCGCTAAATGAACTAAGCTAATGATAAAGGCTCAAAGTCAAAAATGTTAACCAATGCAAAATGCCTATTTTTTTTGTATTTTCAATATATTAAAGAGAAAATGCATGGACTGTAAAGCAACTTGATATATAAATTCTACTGTGTATAAATGAAATAACTCAACCAGAATACCAAGCAGCCAAGAAAACATCCCAGGGTTCAAGGACAACAAAGATGAAAAACAAAGAGAAAGACTACACCCAAAAATTCAACACCCAACAGGTTTCCTATCAACCTAGAGCAACTCAATAGGCACTACAGAGGCCTAAGAAGGCTCAACAATCCTCAAAACTCACCCAACAATCACTAAACCAAGAAAACAAGCAAAGGGAAGTGGTATACGCGACTGTTCAGGAGAACAAGGTGTATATACACATCCTGCAATAAGACAACAAGCGTATATATGCGACTGTCTGGGAAAAAGGAATGTATATTCTTTTAAACAAGGCCAGACAAAGGCAAGAAGGCTGAAAACTCAGATCCAGAGTGAACAGAATCTGTCAAGTAGTGATACGACAAGAAACATAAAGGAAAAAGAGACATGCAGGAAGAGAAAGTACTTAAACCCTTAGAAGGACAATCTATCCCCAGTGGAGTCGCCATTTATGTTACGAGGGAAAAAATCTCTATGGCCAAGGGTAAACCACAACAGACAGGTATGACTACAGAAATCAACTCAATTCCAACATATGCTATATAAAATAATGTGCAAGATAAGAAAGAGGCCTACCTCGATCCAACATTTGATGGTGTTCCACCATTCAGCACTTCGACCCAAAGGTTTATACCTACAATAAGTTTTTAACTAACAAGAAGAGCAAGTATATAATGAAGATATAAAGGGTTTAGCACATTAGATAGCATAATTCATCAATAAACATTACAAACATGCCCATGGATAATAATCATACATTTGCAATATACCAATAGGACGGGAAAGGAGTGTTTCTATTAATAATTGATCAGTAGAAGTGACAACATTACAAACTTTCGTGTCAGCACGGTTCGAAACCAAGAAACCAAGTTCCTTCCAACTGGGCCTCCACCACTTCAATCCTCCACCAAAGGCAAGCTCACAAGAGAGAGTCAATGAGGTTCTCTCAACAATAGGGAAAGATCTTGGGGGGTTGAACACTGTGTTCATACTTGAGGGACAAAGGGATGCAGACTGAATATGAAGTAATTTCTCCAGAGTAATTTTTCTCTCAAAGTTGAATGTTTTCTCCTCTTTTCCATTGCTGGAAATTTTGCTTTTATAGCTTTCAAAATGCAACTGAAGGGCTGAGTCAGAACGTTTCCAGTATGTGGAAAGCCAAGGATCATAGATATTCTATCGTGACATGGAAACCCAGCTTCATTTTTGTATTTTCTGGCACAAATCTCGATGTACATGGGCTATAGTGGAGCATCCAGCGTATACGCATCTTGCATAACTGATAGGAAGCATATATGTGGAAAATTGTATATTTTTGTCTCTGGATTCATCAAAAAGGGATGACAAGTATGCATAGGGAAATGAAAAAGGGACCTCTATGCAAGATAGCAATGGTGAGGCAAATCTTGCTATAACAAATGCCCTGTAATGTGTGAGATCAGAAGAGTATCTACGATGGCCGAATTACATTATAAATAACCCAGAAGTGGAGTGGTAGAGAACCAACTAGACGAACTCAATTGCTTATTACATTATGTATTGACTTTGCATACATGGATTCCAAGAATAAAATGAAGATCCATGTGGAAAATATACCAAACAAGTGTTCATGGCCATGAATAGGCAAATACGAATGCGGTTGTATGCCAAAAGTTATTATAGTCACGAACAAGGCCCAGTGAAACTAGTCTCAAAATCAATCTGAAGATATATGTATACCATGAAGTACAATCTGATCTCCCATGATCACTAAAGTCGAACAGGTGCTGGTCCAATGAAAGAGAAGCAATAGCTCAGGAAAGCTGCAGCCACATAGTGATGTCTTCAAGTCTTCTACACAATCTGCCAAGGTGCAAGTCTACATCATGTGAAAAAAGGAGTTGAGGTCGAACATGATGAGACGTCGTTTGATTATCGGTTATTGAGGTATACCATTAAAAAACGTGAGACAACCTACCAATAATGAAATTAGGTATAAAGGCACCGAGTACATTTCTACAAGTGCGAATAAAGGAGTTGGTGTCAAACACTTGAGAAATCCATTGATCAGGAGACATTGATGTATTCCCATCTGTCAATGGAGAGAGAGGATACCACTAATGACTGCAAGCCTTAAGGAACTCGCAAAACTCTAGGTCCCATATCCAGAATAAATGAGATGAAGTCAATGGAAAGAGACCCGCTGAAAGGAGAGCATTAAGGCATCTCTCATCGGTCAGCATTAGGAACAAAGTAGGATCTTCATGATTTGGTGGAGAGTGGATGAAGAACATGTTCACAAACCAATGACCCTGTGCATCTTTCACGTGTACCAAGTGCAAGAGATATATGAAAAAGACCCTCTGAATAGCAGTCAATGATGAAACCTGTTGACAAAGGAGAGGAAGCCACCAATAAGGCTAATGGCAACCAAGACACTACACGAATCCAAAATTGTGAATAGATGTCTTGCCGTCAAACACAAGGGAAACCACCCAGTCAACAACCAATGATGAAGTGTCGATTGTTGGGTTCAAGGTGACATACCAATGATGAAAGTAGGGCTAGGGTGCATAATAGGACCATAGTATCATGTGATTCTGAGACAAACTGAGGGTATGACCGACATGCAAAGTCAATATTTATGAGGAGTGGTCGAAGCAAGTTGATAGACTTCCTTTGAATAAGAGCATGAGACATGGTGGACTCGGACATCATAGACTCAATGATGTGACTATTAGATGCAGGAGGCATCAATAATGTTCTCTATAGGGACTGGAAGAGTAACCAGTTGGTAGAGAAAACTCTGTAACTAGATCAGCTTCCTAAGGCCATTCTAAACCCAAAATTATGATGATGCAAGGAATCAATAACTTTGTTCGTTGTTCAAAGGCGACATGGTTGCTGCCAATTACAATATAGTACTCCCTTCCCGCCCTTTTTTTTTTCATAACAAATGAATGCCATGATACATAGGAGGGAACGAGTGTCACAAGTAAGAAAAACTAGTTCCGGCAGTGGAATGTACCTATGCTCAATATAGGGGATGCATGCAGGAGATGGACACTTGGGGTGATGTTCCCTCCAGGGTATAAGGTGTCAAATTGCAAAGGATATAAACAAGGCTCTGCTTGGTTGAGGCTGAAAAATCTGCTTAGGCAACGATTTATAACGCAAAGTGAGAAACGACTAAAGGCTCAATACTGCAAGCAAGGGCATGAGATGCAATCACAACTTAACACCAAAAAATGTCCTTTTTATGTCTTTTAGTCTACTTGGTGTAAAAAAGGGGTAAACTTGTGCAAGATAGAAATGGTGAGGAAAATATTTCTATAACAATCATACGACAAGAAACTCAATATAAACAAGCGAAATCTAAGGACAAAAACACTCCAAACCCCGAAAAAGAAGATTTTGTCCCCAATATGGTCACCAATTATGTTACGAGGAAAATATCTCTATGGCTAGGGGTAAAACACGATAGATGGAAATGACTGCAGAAATCAAATCTAATCTCAAGTATGCTATATAAACAAATATGATAGCAAGACAAGATAAAAGGCCTACCTCGTCTAGACATTCGATGAAGTCCACCGTTGAGCACTTGACCCAAAGCGATACACCTGCAACTAGTCCTCAACAACCAAGAAATGCAAGCATATGGTGATAATATATAATTTTATCACATTAAATATCATAATCCATCAACATTTATAACAAATACTCCCATGGAATAACAATTCAAATATTCACAAGATATTAATTGGACAAGAAAAGAGTATTTCTATTAAAATGTAATCAACAGAAGTGAATGAGTTACAAACTTCTATGTCGGCACGGTTCGGAACCAAGAAACTAAGTTCCTTCTAGTTGGGCCTCCACCACTTCAATCCTCCACCAAAGGAAATCTCATATAAGAGAGACAATGAAGTTCTCAATCAACAAGGGAAGAGCTTGGGGGTTGAACAATGTGTTTAGACTTAAAGGAAAAAGGGATGAAAACTCAATGTGAAGTGAATAATTTCTCCAGAGTAACTTTGCTCTCAAAGTTAAATTCTTCTCCTCCTTTCCATAGCTCAAATTTGGCCCATTTGTAGCCTTCAAGTGGAACTGAAAGGTCAATTCGGAACGTTTCCAGTATATGGAAGGCCAAGGATCATAGATATCATGATGTGACATGGAAACCTGACACCATTTTTTAATTTTGGGCACAAATCCCGATGTACATGGGCTGTAGTGGTGCAACTTGCATATACACATGTTGTAATATAGGTAGGGTGCGTATATGTGGTGTTATCACTCCAGGAAACTCTCCTAGGCTGTATCTCAAAGATGCATGGTAACTTAACCTTTTTGTAACTATTTTCTCAATAATGGGTGTGGGTTTGGATCAAGATGAATATCTTAAATCACTGGATTGTATCTTCAAGACAGTCTAGCTATATTCATGCAATACAAGACCTCCAAGAGCTATTATCAGATAGGTTTGTAAATCAAATGAATAAGAAAACCAATCAATTAACTAGAACATACATAGGCAATATATATGATGGGTCAACAAACTAGCAAAGGATGCTTATGATTATTGCTTAGCAATCAAAGGTAAGATGACAGTTACCATGGGACCATTAAACATAGACAAAGGAATGATTTCAACTCATAGGCATAGAAAAAGATAAAAGAGACTTTGAAAATAATAGTGAAAGAGGCTTATAGGCCTAATATATTAAAGAAAGTGTCTTTTTTACAATAACAGTGGACTATAGAACTCAAAATCGAACCTTTTGTTCATCAAATGTTTTGGGATTTATAGCCCTTTACAAACAATTTCAAGATCCTAGATTACTGGATCGAATTTTACCTAAAATAGAAAATCAATAATTGGCCCAAGAAAGTAGGCAAAGATCCTATAAACTAGGTCAATTCAAATTCTCAAATGATCTTTATGTTATTCAGATTCTTTGGCAGGTATAGTGAGCCTTCTGAGGCTGCTAGATCTCATGTGATATGGGAGGAGTCGAACATGACACATGTTGACAGTCAAACAACTTCATATCCTTGAAAATAGCTAACCATTTTTTACCTTTCTATCTTATAGAGCACCTCAAAAACCAAAACAAACTCTTGATAAGGATGTCATTAATTATCTTCCATCGATTGGAACCATTTCTGAGGCTTTTGGAGAAGGAAAACTTGGACCTGTGCAAAAATATTAACTTTCTGCCTTATCGGTGCTTTCAATAGCTAGAGTAGATAGAATTCAGACCAATTAGCTACCGAAAGCTATGCTTTCGGTGGCTAATGAACAATTGATATGTTCGCCTAATCCACTGTAACCTGACATTATCAAAATTTCAAAAATACCCTTTGTCTTAGCTCAAAAATTCCTTAGGACTGATCTTTTTAGGCTTTTGTATCTTGCTAAAAGATTTTAGGGTTACTGGCTACCTCTGGTTCATTGCACTGAACTGCCACCTCTGTTAGGGTCTCAAGAGAAGCATGTGTCTGAGCCTAGTGTTTTGAAGACATAGCTTGTTTCTTCAAATCCCTGACCTTTTTCTTCAAGCCCTAAGCTACTCTCCATAAGTTGTTGTAGTCTTTTACAATCTTGTCCTTCCTTTTCTTCTCCTTTATGCTTTCATGGGCTAATCTTTCCAAGGATGAGTTTCTTTCTGCAAAGTTCTTTGACAGGGTTTCATACATGGTTTTGATTACCCTTTCAAGCACTTCTTGCTCGGCTAACTTCTTCTTAAGCTTCTTGATTTCTTTTGATTTACTCTGCTTCACTCGTTTTCTAGATGAGACATCTGCAATTTGTGGTTCTTGTTCTTCTTGAGGTGTAGGTGATGGAAGGTCTTCATAACTTGTTGTGTATGTATCCACAAAAATAGAATTTTCATGCCCTGTGGTAACTGAATTCTCGTGCCCTATTTCAATCTGGTGCTCTTCATCCTCTGAGTCTGTGTAAGGAAGATTAAGAATGTTTTTTTTCACTGGGGATTCTTTGGCCTTTTCATTTTCACCGTTGAAATTTAATTTCTTATTAGTTTTGTCAAGCTTAGAGGAAGGAGAGGGTTGATTAACTAGAGCTAGAGAGATATCTCTCCTCCTCCTCTTTCCACTTCTAGGATTAGAAGACTTCTTGGAATGAGGACTCTTTTTACCTTTTGGATGAATCTCAGTCTGGAAATCATTCCAGAACAAGAAGTAATTCCACTCTTTTCCTCTCCTTTGCAACAACTCACAAACCAAAATTTTAATCATACTGTGGTGGGATGATCTACCTGCAACTTTATTGGGCTTGGCCTTGACTTGATGAGCCATTTTGGATAAACTTCTATGGAGAAAATAGGGCAGATTGAGTGGGTTTCTACCAGTCAAATGATTTATGAGTTTAAAATGGTAAATCATCACTCTATTGTATCTCCCTTCACAAGTTATATAAACCATTATGTCTTTTAGTAACTGCTGCCATTTCTCTTCAAGGAAAGACACAGGAATGTCTTTCTTCCATATCAAACCCCTGTGTTTTGGTTTCAAATAAGACCTGAATTCAACATTCTTAGTGACAGTAGTTTTAAACCATTTTTCTCTAGTCCTGGGAAGCTCTGTCACTTCAGCTATGAGGGCTTCATATATCTCAAATTCATCCCGACCTATGATTGCTTTATTTCCATCGAAATTGAGGGCAAAGGCCTCTGCTACCTGCTGATGAGAACTCTATAAGTTTTTGCAAAAATTATAACACCTTGTATCCCTGAACAGTTGACATACCTCTGGGTGCAATTCCAAGTAACTGATGTCGTCGAGCTCTTTCCTCAGGGTTGACGCTCCTTTATTCATTTTCCACAATGATTCCACACACCTGTGATCGAAGGAATGGATTTTGGGGGAGAGTTACACAGTGTAGAGTTAGGGAGAGTTGGCTCGACTGTGACAGAAATGAGAAAACTGAGGCGAGCTTTAGAACGTGGCACTGATTACAAGGGATGCGGAAGAACGGTTTGGTGATTTGCAACAATCCTGGTCGATAACTGTAATGATGAAGGGCACATAAGCATATGGCTTGATGATACAGTGATCTGAAAAGATTCGCTTATATCATACAGAGATCAACTTCTGGTCGTGAACGGTTCGTTCTATTGTCTTTTCGGTGGCTTATTGTAATTATAAAACTTCGAAACTGACGGTTGAAACGTGTGAAAGGACGTGCTGACTCTTTCCCCACTTTTGCGATTTCAGTGGCTAAAATAGCCCTGAATTCCTTTGTTTAAGCTACCGAAGCTAAGGCTTTCGGTGGCTAATGAACAATCGAAATGTTCACCTAAGCCACCAAAACCTAAGATTTGAATTAGATAAAATAAAAACTAAACAAAAATTTATTTAAACTTTATTACATGGGTAAAGCTTTGAGAAATGAGCTTTAATTTTTTTTTTTTAAAGTACTTTTTTTAAAAGACATCCTATCACCTAAAATGAAAAATCTCAATTGATTTATTTGAGGAGATAACACTAGATCCTATTGGGGGTGAAATCCTCCCTGTGAGGTTTCAAGAACCACAGAACCAATGCCTTTTCTGAAAAACGAAAATTTAAACCTATCTACTAGTGTTTCCATTGGGCATGGAGTTATTTTGCAAAAACAAAAGCTGAAAATAAAAATTACAATGACAAGGCTTTGAATCCTTAGATAAAATAGAGTTTTAGAAAATGCCCATTGACTAGGCCACCAAACATTTATTCACCTTCCAGACTTTGCAGAATGAAGGTGTTGTTGTGTTGTACTTGAGTTATCATGAAAGGACCGATCCACAAAGAATCAAACTTGTCGTGCTTGCCTTTATCTTGTCTGAGGGAATCCCATTTTAGAACCCAATCACCAACCTGAAACTCATCCACCTTTTCTTTTACATCAAAAGTATCCTTGATCCTCTTTTGATGAGCTTTTGATTTATCCACTAGTTGTTCTCTGACCTGATGCAATTCTACCAAGTCAAACATTCTTCTCACCATATCATTTGATTCAGTTTGTTTCTCCTAAAAAAGACTTAGCCACTGGTAAAACTAGATGAATGGGGAAAATGGAACCAGTTCCATAAACCAGTTTGAAGGGAGAAGTTCCTATGGATTTCTTGTTAGTTACTTTGTCTGCCCAAAGAGAAAACTTTAGTTTAGAATCCCAACTCTTTTGATTCTCCTCCAACAATTTCTGATGATTCTGACTAGACTCTTGTTGGACAACTCGGAAAGGCCATTACCTTGAGGGTAGTAGGAAGTAGAGTGTACCAATTGAATTCCCATTGACTTACACATGTCAAGCAATGCATCAACTTTGAACGTTGTTTCATTATCTATCACTAGCCTTTTTGGGCAACCGAATTTGATCAGGATGTTCTCATAGAGAAAATTCATGACGACCTGATGAGTGGAATTTCTAGTGGGGATTGCCTCTATCCACTTTGTAAAATAGTCAGTGGCTACCAAGATCCATTTATACTGACCACTAGATGAAGGATTAATCTTGCCTATGAAATCTAAACCCCACTGCTAAAAATGACCATTCACTACAATAGGTCTCAGGGGAAGAGATTTTAGTTGTTGTTTTCCTATGAATATTTGACACTTATCACAAGATTTCACAAAGGCGCACACATCTGAAAAAAGAAAAGGCCAATAATACCCAACCCTTAAGATTTTATGAGTTGTGGTCTTCCAGTAATGATGGCCTCCACAAATACTTGAATGAAACTAATGCATGACTTCAGTTGAATCTTCTTTGTCTAAACATCTTAGTAGTAAACCGGTAGGATATTTCTAATACAAAAGATTATTATTAATGCAAAATTTAATTTCTCTGAGCTTAAGGTCTTGATATTGAGTCATGCTAAGTTTAGGAGAAACATCCAACTTCTGTAAAAAATGAATAATGCCTTAATACCACTCACATGAAGACAAATTCTCAACCACCTGCTGGCTGCCATGTTGTTATTCTGCTGCTACCCATGTCTGTAAACATGCTGAACTTTCCCCAATGAAATTTATGTCCAAAAGATGACAATTCTCTTCTGTCAAAATCTTGGCAAGGCCTTGGCCTTTTACCAGCTTAGTGGGCTTCACTTCTATGTCAAACTCAATCATCTTTGTGATCCATTTAGTTCTCTTTCCATCAATATAAGGCTGAGTCAAGACATCCTTCACAGAGGCTGAAGGAACATAGGCAACAACCTTTGCATGGAGGATATAAATTCTGAAAGATTTTAATGACTTAATGAGAGCATAAGCTTGTTTTTCTATAGGATCATACCTTAGTTCAACATCTTTGAGTGATTTGTTGAAAAAGGCCACCGGGTGATCAAGACTTTCATCATCTTTTTGTAACAAGACTGCTGCCACTGTGTCATAAGAAGAAAAAGAGAAAATATAGAAGTTCTTGGTGTAATCCAGACTGATTAGAGTGGGGGATTCCATGATAGCCTGTTTGATATCCTGAAATAAACTTCTTGCATTGTCTATCCATTTTATCTTGGATCCATTTTTTTAGCATAGAGGTTATGTGTTTCACTAACTCAGCAAAATTAGGAATAAATCTTCTAACAAAATTTATCTTACCGAGTAGAGATTGGATATCCTTCTTTGACCTTGGTATGGACAACCTCTGAATTGCTTCCACCTGAACTGGATCAATTTTCACTCCTTCTGCTGAAATAATGTGGCCTAGGAGCTTACCCTTCTTGAGAGAAAATTGATATTTTTTGGGGTTCAACGAAATCCCAAACTGTCTGCATTTCAAAAACACTCTTTTCAGATGCTTCAAATGCTCTTCATGACTTCTAGAATAAACTATGATATCATCAAGATAGATGAGGAAAAACTTGTCCTTTCTCCCATGAAAGCTATGCCCATGGCCCTCTGAAAAGTGGCCCCGAAATTCATTAGCCCGAATGGAATCTTGGCGTACATGAAGGTACCCCAAGGAGTAGTAAAGGCAGTTTTTTCTTGGTCATCAGGATGTACATAAACCTGGTTATAGCCTGAGAAGCCATCTAGGAAAGACATGACAGTGGCCCCTGAAATTCTTTGCAGCTTGTGTTCCATCTTGGGTAGAGGATAGTTGTCTTTCTTTGAGAATTTATTTAAGTTTCTAAAATCAACGCATAACCTGATCTCACCATTTTTCTTTCTCACTATTACTAGATTTGCAATCCATTTAGAGTATCTTAATGGGATTATGATTTTGGCATCAAGGAGATTTTCGATTTCTTTTTCAATTACAGGAAATAGGAGAGGACTGATAGGTATCCGTTTCTATTTGAAAGGGATGGTGTCTTTCTCAAGGGGAATCTTATGTTGAATGACATTAGGATCATACTTTTTCAGATCACTGTATTTCCAGGCAAAAACATCAGCAAATTCCTTCATAATGCTGCAATATTCTGACCTCTGGTCAACAGTTAATTCAACGGACAGATTTATGAATTTATGATGACTTTTTCTTCCTATATTGTGCTCATGGACAACATGATCCTTATCCTTATTATCAGGTTTGTAGGGGACATCATTTTGGTCAAAAAGCTTCTCAAGAGGCACCAAACCCCAAGGTATATAATTGTTGGGCAACTGAACAATATCATGTTGACCCATTTTTCTTTTTAGCTTAGGATTTTTGGATTCCTCTACATTTTGATTTTCCTGGTCAATATGCATATCAGAAAATTCATCTACCACCTAGAGAAATCTACTAAGCTCATCATCATCTTCAAAGACTTTCCAATATTTGATATTGTCGGGCAGGGATGGTCTATATTTGACTTGGATTTCATAATTCAGTCTGGGAGGCATGGGAGGAATGAACATACTGTATGAGACAGCAAGGGAATCAACAAGGTGATTCATAGCTCTAGGTATATAAGAAATATCAAAAATGGAGAAAGAGTCCCTGATTTTCCATACCTTATCCCTGTAATCTTTCAACCTAACATGTTTTTCTTGGAAAGTACTATTCACTTGTTGTATGATAAGATCCGCATCTCCAAACACTTTTAGTCATTTGATTCCCATCTCCTTGGTAGAAATCCTCATACTCTTCTATATTGTTAGTAGTTTTGAAATCAAGTTTAAAAGACAAATGAATAGTCTCTTTTGAAGGAGAAATCAAAACTACACCTGTAGCTACTGAGTCTTTGGTACCGACACTATCAAAGAACATGTTCCACATGGGAGTACTCTCCCCATCAGTCTTCTAATAAGTAGGCTTTGTGAGATGCAAAGGAGCTGGCTAAGAATCATCTATTTGCAGAATGCATGATCCAAAGTCTGTGTCTAATGCATAAATGGGATGGTTTATAGAATTCTTCCCATCACTAATGATGTAGGCAAGATAATTTTCTCTGTAAAGTCTCTTTAGCTCTCCTCCAAACACCGAGACTGTGGCATACGAAAGATCCATCTGCAAGGTATCCCCTAGCCTTTTTCTCCATGAACGCGACAAGAGGAGGCCAAACGTGGGTGGGATATCAGCCACTACAACATCCATTACCATGCTTCTCATTGGTAGCTGGGAAAGGTTTATGAAAAGGTATTTTATGAGGCTGAGGCATCTGACTTTCCTAGAGTTGAAAGAGAAGATATCATCGTAAGGTTTTGTGATGTCAAGCCCAAGTTCATCCATCACTGTTTTAGGCATAAGATTGTGTGACACTCCTGAGTCAAGCAAACAGTTGTGAAGGATCTTGTCATGGATATTTAGGGATATGTATAAAGGTGGAAAAGAGTCATATCGGTCTTCTACCATAGGTCCTATAGTCACTATGGGATTTTCATCTTGAAGGTTTATGTAATCAACAGCTGGGGGAGTCTTTGGTTAAAGGGACTTCAGGATAGCACACTTGAATATGTCATTCTTCATAAGTTCAGTCAATGGCATAGGTATTTTCACCTTCTTAATTTATAATTCGAAATTAAATGAATATGATATTTTATTGGAAGGTTTTACCTCGTTAGAAGGAGCTCTGAGGGACACCTGTTCTTTAGCTTGGGGCTGCAATTTCTTCTGTTGTTGTTTTGCAGGAGTGGAGGTCTGCTTTGCAGAAGCAACAAGCTTCTTGGAAGCAACATCTTTATTTTTTTCGGGGGCAACAAGAAATGGATTTGGAGTGATAGTCTTAGATCTTAAATTGTAACATGGCTGATCATTTGTCTAATAAAAATATTCTTCAATGCTTGCTTCATGAATTTGCTCATCCATCTGGGCTTCCTCATAATATGTTTGTGTCAAGAAGGAGGATTCATTTTCATCCCCAAAACAATTGAAGTCATCTTCTTCTTCAACTTCACCATGAGATAGCTCCCTCTCTTCTTCTAGCACTACATTTTGGAAGGGGGCCCTGATCCTTTGGTCTTCAATTGCATTCTTGTCTCTCTGAAGGATCTGGACCTGCTGGTTGTTCCTTTTGTAAGGAAATGCATTGGGATTTTTGGGAGCATAGGCATTAGGCTCTTTACTTCTTCCTGGCTGCTGACTCTGAATTTTCAGTTTTGACATTTTCGAGGTCAAGTTGTCCAACATATTGGCCATATTTTCCATTTTGGTATTTGAAGAAGAAGGAGGATCAACAGACGACTTCTTTCTCTCAAATTTTTCTTTAAGTTTCTAAGATGCCATAATGTTAGATTCGACCTCGAGAGCAACATATTTCATTAAAGCGAGTGTGGCTAACCTTATTTCTCTAAGGATTAAGAAAAATTATGGATCAAAGGCAAAAGAGTAAGTAATATTTTCTGATGCATCAGTTTGGCTTGATCTCTACTGGGATCTTGCCAAACATCTTATTGAATCTTTTGGTGAAGTCTGACACAGACTCTCCATTTTCTCTTCTTAGATTTCCAAATTCAGTAATATAATACAAGAGGTCTCTTCTTTCTCTCCAATGTTTCAAAAACACTTCATCTAATTTCTCAATACCTGCCACTGAATTTTGTAGAAATTCCTTGAACCACTTCCTGGCTTGACCATCCAAGCTCTGCAAAAAAATTCTGGTCCAAACATCTTCCTCTGAAATGTTAATATTCTCAGCATAAGCATAGAAAGCGTCTATATGTTCTTCAGCAGTATAATCCCTAGATCCAGTAAACTTTGGCATACATTTCTGATAGTCTCTTGTTGGCATGGCTGATAAGGGATTGGGAAACATAAGAGGGGCATACCTATTGGCTAAGATTTGTTCCATTTTTGTCAAAGGGGCAGATATGGCAATCTTGGGGGTTGATGCAGAGGAAGAATTTTCTGTAGATGATGGTCGAGATGGGATAGGTGGGACTATGGACAATGGTGGCATTACTTCACTGAGGAATGAAGGGGAAGCATTGGTAGGATGACTACCCTGGAATGTGTTTCCTTAATAAGGTGGAAAGTAAGAAGCTATGTAAAACTGATCGAGTAGCACGACCAAGTTTTCTTCACCCTTAGAGGAAATATCTTGTAAAATATCTTCAAGAACGGGTAGACTGGTATGAGTATGGAAAAAACTCTCTACAGGCTCAGTTGGTGAAGAATTCAAAGAAGAGGAAGAGTCCTCTTCTTGGATGGATTCTACAACTTCTTCTCCTAAGTTGGATTTAGTAACATGCTCAGAAATAGAATCTATAACATCAGAGGAAATTGAAGGCTCATCACCCTTCAAGCTTTCTGACACAATTTTAATTTTCTGAGAACTAGAAGTTTCAGTAGAAGGGGATTCGACAAGAGATTCTCTAGATACAAAAGAAGAAGTGTTTCTTGAAATACCTGGTTTAGATTCTCTTGCAGATCCATAAGTTTTTCTTTGCAATGCTTTTAAACTTCTGATGATCTTCTCAGGATTTGGAACTGGTGTTGCCAGTGGTCTTTCTTGGTTTTCCCTGGTATGAGCCCTTTTCAGAGCCACTTCGTTCCAATGGAGTCGCCAGATAGATGGTTACAACCAAAAATGTGTCCAAACTTTGTCTAGCATCAAAGTTGGATCTTGTCATCTCCCAAGGAACCTGAGCTTCAGTCTCCTCTCCCCGGCAATGATGCCAATTTGTTATCACTCCAGGAAACTCTCCTAGGCTGTATCTCAGAGATGCCTAATAACTTAACCTTTTTGTAACTATTTTCTCAATAATGGGTGTGGGTTTGGATCAAAATGAATATCTTAAATCATTGGATTGTATCTTCAATATAGTCTAGCTATATTCATGCAATACAAGGCCTTCAAGAGCTATTATCAGATAGGTTTGTAAATCAAATGGATAAGAAAACCAATCAATTAACCAGAACATACATAGGAAATACATATGATGGGTCAACAAAATAGAAAAGGATTCTTATGATTCTTTCTTAACAATCAAAGGTAAGATGACAGTTACCATGGTAACATTAAACATAGACAAAGGAATGATTTCAACTCATAGGCATAGAAAAAGATAAAAGAGAGTCTGACAATAACAGTGAAAGAAGCTTGCAAGCTTAATATATTAAAGAAAGTGTCTTTTTTACAGTAACAATGGATTATAGAACTCAAAATCCAACCTTTTTTTCATCAAATGTTTTGGGCTTTATAGCCCTTTACAAACAGTTTCAAGATCTTAGATTACTGGATCGAATTTTTCCTAAAATAGAAAATCAATAACTATCCCAAGAAAGAAGGCAAAGATCCTATAAACTAGGTCAATTCAAATTCTAAAATGATCTTTATGTTCTTCAGATTCTTTGGCAGGTGTAGTGAGCCTTCCGAGGCTGCCAGATCTCATGTGATATGGGAGGAGTTGAACATGACACCTGTTGACAGTCAAACAACTTTGTATCCTTGAAAATAGCTAATCGTTTTTTACCTTTCTGTCTTATAGAGCACCTCCAAAACCAAAAAAAACTCTTGATAAGGATGTAATTAATTATCTTCCATCGATTGGAACCATTTCTAAGGATTTTGGACAAGGAAAACTTGGACCTGTGCAAAAATATTAACTTTCTTCCTTATCAGTGCTTTCGGTAGCTAGAGTAGATAGAATTCATACCAATTAGCTACCAAAATCTCTAATTTCGGTGGCTAATGAACAATCCATATGTTCACCTAAGCCACCAAAACCTGAGATTATCAAAATTTCAAAAATACCCTTTGTCTTAGCTCAAAAACACCTTAGGATTGATCTTTTTAGGCTTCTGCATCTTTCTCAAATATTGTAGGGTTACTGGCTGCCTCTCGTTCATTTCACTGAACTGCCACCTCTACTAGGGTCTCAAGAGAAGCATGTGTCTGAGCCTGGTGTTTTGAAGACATAGCTTGTTTCCTCAAATCCCTGGCCTTTTTCTTCAAGCCCTGAGCTACTCTCCATAAGTTGTTGTAGTCTTTTACAATATTGTCCTTCTTTTTCTTCTCCTTTTTTGTTTCATGGGCTAATCTTTCCAAGGATGAGTTTCTTTCTGAAAAGTTCTTTGACAGGTTTTCATACCTAGTTTTGATTACCCTTTATAGCACTTCATTCTCGGCTAACTTCTTCTTAAGCTTCTTGATTTCCTTTTATTTACTCTTCTTCACTCGTTTGCTAGATGAGGCATCTGCAATTTTTGGTTCTTGTTCTTCTTGAGGTGTAGGTGATGGAAAGTCTTCATAACTTTTTGTGTATGTATTCACACAAACAAATTTTTCACACCCCGTGGTAGCTGAATCCTCATGCCCCGTTTCAATCTGGTGCTCTTCATCCTCCGAGTCTGTGTAAGGAAGATTAAGAATGTTTTTGTTCATTGGGGATTCTTTGGCCTTTTCTTTTTTACAGTTGAAATTTAATTTCTTCTTAGTTTTGTCAATCTTAGAGGAAGGAGAGGGTTGATTAATTGGAGTTGGAGAGATAGATCTCCTCCTCCTCTTTCCACTTCTGGGACTAGAAGACTTCTTGGAATGAGGACTCTTTTTACCTTCTGGCTGAACCTCAGTCTAGAAATCATTCCAAAACAAGAAGTAATTCCACTCTTTGCCTCTCCTTTGCAACAACTCACAAACCAAAAGTTTAATCAGACT
>JZKD02S2430873.1:917306-967153 GCA_000966675.3 Picea glauca
TGAATCTATTGTTACAATGCTTAAACAATTATGCTTATTTTAAATTCTTTACAGAGCACTCAATGACAATCACCATAATGCAGGGAAGTAAGCAATAGAACATTCAACATCATTCACACATAGGGAATACATATAGACAGATATTTCCTGAGGAAACCCATAAAGGGTAAAAACCTCTTCTTATTTATATGCTAAGTATTCTTTACATTATGTACATTATCATATCTATGAGAACCAACTCATAATGAGGCTTCAACCTGTGTTTTGCAAGCTACAACTTGCTGAGAGCACCAACTCTCTGTTTTCTCTAGCACCTACTAGAAGGAAGCACCAACTCCCTGGTTTCTCTAGCACCCACTAGAAGGAAGCACCAACTCCTTAAGTGTTCCAACACCAACTGGATGGAAAGACCAACTTCCAGTCACATAGGCACCAACCTATACAACAAAGAACAACAATTCTCCCTTGCGCCACCCTACCACCCTGGTTTCTCTGGCTGCAACCAGATGGAAGCTACAACTCCCTGTGTTCAAGCACCCACTTGAACCTCTGAGGAAAATAGTCCTCCCTAACACCTCCCTTCCATGCTAACATATAAAGTTTGCTATATATAAATTTATCACAATGACATAATATTTATCATTGGCTTACCAGGCTTATCACTATTCTGCTATGCTTCTCTGCTCTCCTGTATCAGTGTCTCTCTGTCTGCATCTTCTTTCATTTTATGATCTCCTGTTTTTCTCTATAAGAGCACCTCAACCTTCCTTTACTGCCTCACTGTCTTGCTGCACACATCCCTTGCTCTTTCTGTGCCTCTGCCTTTTATGCTCTATGTGCCATGTCCATTCAATGCACCATTCCTCTTCTCCATGTTTCCACTGCTGTACACTACTCCTTCTACACTCCTTGATCACTTTTAACAACAACCCCTATCTCTTCTTTGTTCTGCATACTTATAGGCTCTGTGCACCTTGTGCATGATATCTCACCATGCTTTTGCATACTCTCTCCATGTCTAGTGCTTTGCCTGATCATCATGGAAACTCTTCAGCTTCTCTGGCAGTTAAACCCATGCGTCCATCATCACTGGGTGTTATGCTGATATTTCTTAGCATGTCTCATAGTTGAGACTCTTCGTCTTCTCTATCAAAGTCGAGCTGATCCTCTTTGTTGCAATTATAGGCTTCAACACTCTTCCATCTGTCAATCACCTCTAAGAATAGTATTCCTTCCACTAGAAGATGCCTTGAGCCTCTTCACCATCTCTGGAGATCACACCGAGGCTTGTTTCATTACTCTAGTAGAAGCCATTAGTTGTTTCTAGCAGTTACACTCTAAAGTGAAATAGTATCCCTCCAATCATACTTAAATTCACCTACACCGTTAGATTGGATCTGTAGGATCTTGCGTTTATTTTGCATTTCGACATTTTGGAATTTCGGCATTCTTGTGGTGAAGAGTCTCGATTCTCCATGTCCCAAAATCCGAAATGGAGCTTGTCTCTTTGATCTCTTCTCTACAGCTCTTCGACAATGTGACCACCGCTAGTGACCAAGTCTTACACCAAAAAGGTGTTTTCACATTTCACATTTCGGAATTTTGGGACTCCTTTGATGAAAAGTCTCAACTCTTGACACTTCCAACTCCCAGTATCCGAACCTCCGAAATGGAGTCAGATCAATGGTCCACACTCTTGATGATTCAATGATCCAGATCTCTTCATGATTTCACATATCACGATTTCGACATTCTTGATGTGAGATTTCTTGACAACTCCAAGTCCTGGTATCTGAAACTCTGAAATGGAGTCGGATCAACGACATTTCGCATTTCGTCGTTTCGGGACTCCTGTGGTGAAGAGTCTCGGCACTTAACTCCTCCAACTCCCAGTATCCGAAGTTTCAAAATGGAGTCGGATCAAAGATCCAATATTTCGTTGTTTCACATTTTGGCAATTCGGCATTTCGACACTTCTGTGATGAAGTGTTTCGACACTTCAACTCCCGGTATCCGAGACTCCGAAATGGAGTTATTTCCTGGTTTGCGAAATTCTTTGTTGGTGTGCCTATTTTGGGATTTCGACGTTTTGCATTTCGACGATTCGACATTTTGGCTCTCCTGTGATGAAGTGTTTCGACACTTCAACTCCCGATATCCGAGACTCTGAAATGGAGTTATTTCCTAGTCTGTGAAATTCTTTGTTGGTGTGCCTATTTCAGGTTTTGGGTTTTTGGGGTTTCGTATTTCGCGATTCTGGGACTCCTGATGATGAAGAGTCTTGACTCTTTCAACTCCCAGTATCCAAAACTACCCTCCTGCCTTCAACATTTTGTAACCCTGCGTCACCTTTCTCTTTAAAGAACGTGCACTTTCTCTTGGATCCAACGCCGGTCGGACCTCGGGCTCATATCTGACGTTCATCGAGAATTCTCAATGGGATCCAAAGATCACTGTCGCTTCTCCTCTCGGGCTTTTGTTGTCTCTATTTTTCCATCGTTGCATACTCTGATCTTGCCATCAATGACAATCACACCTGCCATCAATGATAATCACAACAAGATTGTGGTGGGATAATCTACCTGCAACTTTATTGGGCTTGGCCTTGACTTGATGAGCCATTTTGGATAAACTAATGTGAAGAAAATAGGGCAAATTGAGTGGGTTTCTACCAGTCAAATAATTTATAAGTTTAAAATGGTAAATCATCACTCTGTTATATCACCCTTCACAAGTTATATAAACCATTATTTCTTTTAGTAACTTCTGCCATTTCTCTTCAAGGAAAGACACAGGAATGCCTTTCTTCCATATCAAACCCCTGTGTTCTGGTTTCAAATAAGACCTAAACTCAACATTCTTAGTGACAGTAATTTTAAACCATTTTTCTCCAGTCCTGGGAAGATATGTCACTTCAGCTATGAGGGCTTCATCTATCTTGAATTCATCCCGACCTATGATTGCTTTCTTTCCATCGAAATTGAGGGCAAAGGCCTCTGCCACTTGTTGATGAGAACTCCATAATTTAAAAAAAAATTATAACACCCTATATCCCTGAACAGTTGACATACCTCCGGGTGCGATTCCAAGTAATTGATGTCATTGATCTCTTTCCTCAGGGTTGATGCTCCTTTCTTCATTTGCCACAATGCTTCTGCACACCTGTGATCAAAGGAACAGATTTCGGGGGAGAGTTACATAGTGTAGAGTTAGGGAGAGTCGGCTCGGCTGTGACATAAATGAGAAAACTAAGGCGAGATTTAGAACATAGCATTGATTACAAGGGATGTGACAGAATGGTTGGCGATTTGCAGCAATCATGGTCGATAACTGTAATGATGGAAGGTATGTAAGCATATGGATTGATGATACAACGATCTAAAAAGATTTGCTTATATCATACAAAGATCATCTTTCGGTCATGAACGATTTGTTCTCCTTTCTTTTCGGTGGCTTATTGCAATTATAAAAATTCGAACCCGATGGTTGAAACATGTGAAAGGATGTGATGTCTCTTTCCCTGCTTCTGCGATTTCGGTGGCTAAAATAGCCCTAAATTTCTTTGTTTAAGCTACCGAAAGCTAAGGCTTTCGGTGGCTAATGAACAATCGAAATGTTCTCCTAAGACACTGAAACCTGAGATTTGAATTACATCAAATAAAAACTAAACAAAATTTTATTTAAACTTTATTACATGCATAAAGCTTTGAGAAATGAGCTTTAATTTTTTTTTTTTAAAAGTGTCTTTTTTAAAAGACATCCTATCACCTAAAATGAAAAATCTCAATTGATTTATTTGAGGAGATAAAATGTGGAAAAACCATGTTTTAGCTCTGGGATTTGCAAAAAAGGACTTCAAGTCTACATAGGGAAATGGAAAAAGGACCTCTGTGCAAGATTTCATAGGGTGAGGCAAATCTTGCTATAACAGTTTCTACCCTAACCAATCTTTTTGAAGAGTTGAAAGAAGAAGATTCAACTGTAAATAAAATAGGTGTAAATAATTTTAGGAACCCTGTAAAAAATCCCCCTTTTTATATCTCTGTAAAAATCATGGACAAAATAGTTCATTGTTTCCTAATTGATGGTGGGTCTAGTCCAATTGTAATGTCAAATATTATCATGGAGGAGCTTGGATTATCATGCACTAATGAAAATGATAGAAGCATGCTTTCTTATAACAATTTGCAGCAATCAACTATAGGTGAAATCAAATATGTAACCTTAGTTCTATGTGCACATCTCAAAATCAGAAAAACCCTCAGTATCCAAGTAATTGATATGCTAGTAAGAAACTATTCAATTATTTTAGGAAGAGACTGGAAAACTTAACATGTGGATATCTTTCAATTGATGGAACATATATGTTTGTCCCTCGGAACGGAAAGAACATTATAGTACTCAAGGAAGAAAGAATTTCACCATATATAGAGAGCTTTCCCCAACCTAATGTAAAGTATCTAGAAGAATATTTGGGAGTGTAATCTATCTTTGCATATGAGGGTGACACTATGCTTGAACCAATTGATCTTGATGATGGCATGTGGCACATGCATTTTTATGGCTCATGCTCAAACGAAGGTAATGGAGCCAACATCATTATATATTCTCCTATAGGTAAAATTCACAATTTCTCTTATAGATTATAATTTGCTTGCACAAACAATATCATCGAGTTTGAGGCCTTATTATTAGGCATCGAAAATTCATATAACCTTGGTTGTGGCCACCTTACAATTTTTGGTGATTTTGAACTTGTTGTGAACCTTGTAGGTAAACTTTATTCGCCAAACAATAAGTTGCTTAAACATTATACCCAATTTGTTTGGATTCTCATTTCAAACATGTTACCATTTAACATCACTCATGTTAAGAGGGAATTCAATTCAATGACTGATAGGATAGCTTTGTTTGTGGAATCCCCTACACGACAACTTTTTCCTCAAAGACCTGATTGTACGTTCTAGTCTCTATATTATCCTCACATCCCCGATAACGTGGAATCATGGAAAGTGTTCCCAAGTGATGAAGTCATTTGTGATTTCATACCAAATGAACCGTTTAAGCCCAAGGAAATCATATCTATTGAAGATGAAAAATTTCGTACAGGCTTGAATCCTATGGAAAGTTCATTTTTGTCGAGTGATGTAGGAAAAAAATAAACCCATAAGGAAGAGGAGTCGAAAAGGAAAGTGGGTGATACAATTTACTTAAATATTGGGATACCTGAATCTCCAAAGATCATTAAACTAGGTACCCAATGCTCTGACGAAGAAAAAATGAAATTCACTAAGCTACTCCATGAATTTCAAGATGTTTTTGCATGGTCATATGAGGATCTTCATGTTTTTTATCCTTCTCTCATACATCATGCCATTCATATCAAGGAAGGGGTAAAACTAGTTAGGCAAAAACAAAGACCTATTAACCCTGTGCTTGAAGCTACTATTAGGAAAGAATTGGAAAAATTGTTGAAGGCTGGTATAATCTTTGTAGTTAAGTATTATGAGTGGGTTTCAAATCTGGTCCATGTTCGAAAAACTACTGGACAGATCAGATTATGTGTCGATTTTTGTGCCTTAAATAGAGAAAGTGTGAAAGACTATTTTCCACTTCCTAATATGGAAATGATTTTACAATAGGTTGCAGGGTCACAAATTATGTCCTTACTTGATATATTTTTTGGGTATAATCAAATTAAGGTAAAACGGACCGATAGGTATAAAACCACATTTACTACACACAGGGGCACATTTTCTTATGAACACATGCCTTTTGGCTTGTCTAATGCAGGTGACACTTTTCAAAGAACTATGCAGATATCCTTCAATGATCTAATCAGTAAAATTATCCTAGTTTATCTTGATGATTTGATTTTTTATTAAAAGAACCGATTGGACGATTTTGGTCATGTTAGAAGAGTTCTCTTGCATTGCCAAAAATTTGGCATTTCTTTAAATCCTTCCAAATCTATTTTTGGTGTCACGAAGGGAAAGCTCCTTGGACATATTGTTTATGATTAAGGAATAAGCATAGATCCCGAAAGGATTTCTGCTATTCTAAACCTTCTTGCCTCAACCTTCAAGAAGGAAGTTCAACATTTTATGGGCATTATCAATTTTGTCCGTAGGTTTGTTCCTAATTTTTCTATCATGGTCAAACCAATTCATAATCTTCTGAAGCAATATCATTCTTTTTCTTTGAAAAATGACATCGAGAATTCTTTCCTTGGGATTAAGAAAGCAATCAGTTCCACTCTGGTTCTGGCGAAACCATATTTTGAGAAATAATTTATCATGTATACCAATGCCACCGAGGAAGAAATCTATGCTATCCTCTTACAAAGTGATGACCAAAACAATGAAAAACTTGTAGCTTACATGAGACAGAATTTATCAGACAATGAAATCAAATACTCTTATATCGAGAAACATGTTTTTTCTCTTGTTAAGGCTATAGAGAAATTTCATCATTTTATTTTAGGAAAGAATACATAGGTAAAAGTCCCTTTTACTACTGTCAAGTTTCTACTTTCACAAACTTATCTTTCAGGAAAAATTGCACACTGGCTTGCCAAAATTCAGGAGCATGATTTAACAATCATGACTTCAAAGATGATCAAGGGACAAGCCTTAGCCCTTCACTTAGCTCAACACCCTGAACCAAGTGAAAAAATTGACAATCAAGATAATCCTCTTTCAGCTCTGTTTTATATTGAGAATCAAAATCTTTCTATATCTAAACATCCTTGGTATAAAAATCTGGTGTATTATTTGCAACATCAAAAATGTCTAGATAACTTAGATCCTCACCAGAGAACGAGACTTCGCCTCAAAACTTCCAGGTATATCATTTTAGGAGACTTTTTGTTTAGAAGGTTTGTTACTCCGATATGTAAATGATGAAGAAGCACATAAATTGTTGCACGAAATTCATGGATCATAAGTTTTTTCCATTAACATTGGTGGCCATTTTTTTACTAAGGCTATTGCCTTTAAAATCATAAGAAATGGTTACTATTGGCCTTCAATATTCTGAGATTCCTATAAATTCACAATATCTTATGATAAGTGCCAAAAATTCATTGGGAAATAACACCTTTCTGCCATGCCTTTACAACCTGTCCTCCTGGATTTCCCTTTTTCTAAATGGGGCCTAGAATTTATTGGTCCTATCAATCCCCCATCTTTAGCAGGACATATATTTATTTTGACAACTACTGATTACTTTACTAAGTGGACTGAGGTTGTGCCTCTTAGACACACACAATATGAGCAGGTAATTTATTTCTTAGAAATGAATATCTTTTCCAGATTCGACATTCCTTTAGATATCATTACGGACAATGGCATAGCCTTCATTTATGCAAAACTGAATCATTTTTTGGTTAAGTTAGGGGTCAAACATTTCAATTCATATGCTTATTAACCTTAGGGAAATGGGAAAGTTGATTCTACCAGCAAGAATCTGGTTAGGATCATAAAGAGGATCATAGAACATAAACCTCTCCAGTGGCACACACTTCTCACTTACGCTCTCTGGGAAAATTGCACAACTTCCAAAGAAAGTATAGGTTGTACTCCCTTTCATTTCATATATGGCCAAGAGGATATTATACCTACTGAGTTGGAGCTTTCCTCTTTACGGTTAATGTTACAAATCGAAGAATTAAATTCTTACAAAGGACAAATTCAATGTTAGCTCTGGAAGAAAAAAGGAATTTTTCCTTAGAGAACATAAATATAAGGCAACAAACTGTGAAAAAGTAGTTTAACAGATGAGAAAAATATGTTGAATTCAAGATTGATGAGAAATTCCTACTATGGGACTCAACTCATGCTAAGAGAGGAGGACACTCTAAATTCCAAAATCTATGGCTAGGTCCTATTAAAATTGTTTTTATCCTAGGTGCAAACTCATACCTTCTAAAGGATTTGGAAGAGCGGTTGTTCTCATATGGTACCAATGGTTTCCACTTGAAACATTATGTGGAACCATATTGATCATTAAACACTTGCAAGAAAAAAATGACCATTGTATATAGTGTTTTGTTCTACTGTTTTCTTTTTACTTTGGTTTGTTCAGTTTTTAATTTCTGTTGTTTTATTTATTTTTATTAATTATTAGAAATAAAGTCTAGATCATTTTTTCCATAATAATGTCATTCTATAAATATTGTTGATCAACATAATAAAATACGTACAACTTTCACAATGTTTTCCTTTCAGACATCGCTGGAATTGCTTTTTTCTTTCAACTCTGTTGTAGGATAGTTGATTATGTCTTCTTCCTTATTTCTGCCATCCCTTTCTTCCCTCCATCCTTAGATCCAAAGAGAATATCAGAAAAATTCTCCTTGAAACTTTAAGAATTATTATATGTTACATACCATTCAAATGTTATACATACAGTACCAAACCCCCTCATACATACCACTTTAGATAAGTTATTCCCAAAATCCCATCTCATTATTCCCCTAAAACCATCTCTTTCCCCCTATTGCATAACTATTCTTTTAAGTAGTTTTCTATCATCTACTTCTATCGGTTTGTGAAACTAGACATACTGAGTTCTAAATCTATTAGAAATAGATTTCCCTATGGATTCGCCAGTTTGTTGACGCCCAGAAGCGCAACGTAATACCCCTTCCTGAAAATGGGTTGCAATGCCTTATTAATTATAAACTTACTTATATATAATAACTAGATAGGTGGGAACCCCTTGCTTGAATCATGGTGAAAAAGAAACACTTCTCTGACACTCCTCTGAATTGCACACATGACAAATTTACGAAGCATTTTACAGTTTGAAAAAAACAAAGGAATTCAAACAAGTTTTCACATGCAATCAATGATGGTAAGGGTTGGCAATTTAAAAGTCAAAGGAAGGTTTCAAGTGACAATCACTTTGGCTATAACTGTTATACATCTATGATTAAAATTTGAACTTCAACTCTCACACAAATTGGTTATGACATATTGCATTCATGGCATATTGTGTTATGGTATTGGTTATGTTTGGTGAACAATAGTTATGGTAAATGTAATTTTTTTGAGGTCAATCAATCCTTGCAAATTGGAACTTGTTATCAATATGGAACATATTATATTATGGTGTTGATATAAAATTATGGTACAAGAGGGTTTTTGTTTCAATTTGGCAAAGTAGAAGTGACATGTTGGATTTGAATATGGTTTATTAATGCAAATGATGAAGTTTGGATGCACTCCACCCTAGCTATGGTTGATGGCAATTAATGAGAGGGTGGGGAAGAAATGTGCATTTAATGCAAGTCAATTTACCCCACCTCGAGCTCACCACCCTCACTTTGTCACTCATTTTTGGTTTCTCTGGCTAGTTTTCATTCGTTTCACTCGGTCATTGGGAGAATAGTGTTGGTCTTTGGTTCTTTTCGACACTTTCCTCGAAGGTATGGTGAATCTCTCCCTTCCATTCATCATTGTAACCATGCTCTAGATAGAATCTCTATGTTGGCTCTTAGAATTCACATACAAGGTGTTTTCTTTCTGAAAGACAAAAAGTTGGAATGTATTCTTTGTCTATGCAATGAATGTTGGTTGGAATTTTGATTATTACAAGTTGGGATTTTTTTAATAGTCCTTCATGTTGAGGTTATTTTATTATGGTTGCACCCGGAGTGGATCATTGGTTGTTGTTGCTCCTTGTTGTTGATAGAATTATGGCAATTTTATTTTTTTATCACCCACATACCGTGATAGAATCCTAGAGGGTTTTTATGGTAAACAAAAGACATAGTCGGTTCTAGGTTCTTTTAATGTAGTTATTATTACCTCCTTTTCTATTCATGAGAAGGTTCCTTCCTTGTTGAGTTTCCATTTCACAGTTTGAATGTATGCAAAGTGGGGTTCTTACCTGGAGGCCACCTTGGAAGCGTTTGTGTCAAACCTTGTTGTAAATTTGTTGGAGGTTTTGGTTTCATGTTACAAACCCCACTTATAGAATCGTCACACCCACCTGGTTGTTCAGACCCCATTCTCCCTTGTCGTGAATGTTGTGAACTTGAACTTGGGTTTTGAAATGGTTATGTGTTGACTCAACAGTAGATAGATTCCTTACTTGCATAAGTCCTTGGTTCATTGGTTGACTACCTAGAGGACTGTGGGTCATTTTTGAAGTCTGTATAGTGAATACAAAAAAAAGGAACATCAGGGTTTCGAACCCAACCCATCACATGGAAAATACTGAAAGTATATACCAACCTCATATGTTGAAAATTTGTTGGCTTATGTTACACTCCATTGTGCGCTTGATGTGGTCTATTTTAACTGATGGAATGATTATGTTGATAGTCCATCATACGAAAAGAGATCTGCAAATAAAAGGAAATAAATTGTACAGTGGGAAGAAATTGGTTATAATTGTTTTGGCTCGACATTGCTTGGATTTGTTTGATTGTTAGAAGAAGAAAAAGTGACCATCTAACAGAATAGAGGGTCTCAAACCCAGTCCATTGTACAAAAATTAAATTTGGTTGATTTAAATGATTAAGTTCGATGGCATGTTCTTTTCCTCGGCCTCCCCATGTCTTCTCTAAGTAATCTGAACATGGTCATTGCTAGTTGGAATTATGGACAATATGTATATAAATTTTGTTTTTGTTCGATCATACATGAATGAAGAAAAGATAGAAATTAAATGGTTGAATTTGATAGTCCTGGAGTTCTTCTTTGTGTTTGATATGGAAGTTGTTATGTCTTGAACCTTGAGATTGCCTACTGTTAAAAATGTTTTTTTTGGCAATTAAGGGTATGTCATTTTAAAGAAAAATTGTTATTTTATTTAATGGAATAGTGTCCATCTCATTTCCCGTTCATTATACCACTTTTCTCTCCTTACAATCCCACCATCTTCCCAAATTCATTTTTAATTCCCTACTATGTTATTATGAATGGCATTTTAAAAGAAATAATAAAAATGAAAAGGAAGTGACTAGCGTTTGAAATTTGGAAATGGAAATATTGTTTTTACATTGAAGTTTCATATGCGTTTTCTTGAACAGTATCCGATGGTGGTTCCCTTCCATGCTACCACTTTTCATTCATTATCAACCCCTCGTCTTCCCAATATCCCTATCATTCTGTGTTCAATAGAAGTTAATTATTGGTTTGAGAAGTTGATGGATGGATGGATTGCGTGTGCTTCTGTTGTGAATGATAGAGCCAACCTTTGATTTTATTTAGGTATGGTATTGAAGCATGGATTGTTGAGAGTTTTCATAACTAATTGGAACATTAATTCAGCATGAGCTTCTTCAATAGAGGAAGTAATGGCAGAGGAAATAGAGGCAGAGGAAATTGGCAGAGGGATCATAGAAGACCTTGGTTTTATATACATTTTGATGTTGATCCATGAGAATTGAACCATATTTTCCAAGCTAGGTTCTTCAACCTAGTTGTCCATGGAATCCTCCACCCCGACCTGAAAGACCTCCCTTCCAAGATAATCAAAATTTATATGATGTATGAGTCCCTCCTCATGTGTCAATGTGACCAGAACCACCCACCAACGATGGTTGGAAAGAGATTGTCCACCAACCTGTTATTCATCACCATGGTTGGCCTACCCTATCATTTCCTTTACCACCACCTCCACCACCGATTAATCCAAATGCCCAAGTTTCCCATGTAGTCTCACCAGTGCAGTAATATTATGCTAGTAAGAGGTTAAAAACCGATATTCCCAAGCTTGTGCAGGCTAAAGGAAAAGGAGTAGCCACTCCCTCCAACTCATCCAAGGAGTCTTCCATATCTGTGTCCTCCCATATTCATCTTAAGGATGATTGTTCACATGTTATCGGTAAATTTCAACCTCAAGTTTCCAACCAACCAAAGGCTGCCACCAAAAAATCAAAAGGGGATAGAAGTGAAAAGAGGCCAAATGCCTTGCATAGTAAATATGGGTTTTTGATGATGATTAATGTTATTTTTTATGTTGAAGACAATATTTTTACTTTGATAAAGTTTTGGACAACAAGCATATATTTAGGCATTTTTTTTGGGACAACATGGATATGATAGTTTTGGATATGGTCATATTATATTTTGTTGATATTTAAAATATTTGATCATAATTATGAGAATGAGAGTTACAAGGAGGATATATTTGAAATCAAATGATTGAGTTTTATATTTCTTGTTTGATGATTATTAAAAGAAATAATTGGGACAAAAAGGGGTCCCACCTATTTAGTTATTATTTAATTAGACCCTTATTTATATATACTATTATTATTTTTCTCAACTAATTAGTTAAGACAATGTAGATTAACTAAATAAAGCTAGTTGAACTACCATAACTTATTGAGAGGGAACAAAATACCAATGAGGTGAAGAGACAAAAGGGGGAGAGAATAGAAGGAGAACTACAACCACAAGGTTTGCTCTATACTAGTGAGATACTTTCAACTTTCATTCATTTTGATTTTACTAGAAGGCTTAACCCTCTTGATGACAGCAGGGTCTTATTGAAGGCAACGAGATTCAAAAACTGAATCACATATTTTAGAAATTTTTTTTAAAGATGTATGATTTATCTTTGGCAGTCCGTGTATTCTTGTTTGTTTATGAATTGAATTTCATGACTGATAAAGAATATCTTGCAGAGTCAAGTGACATCATTTTGTGGCAAGTTGATCTAGATCTTTAGCTTCAATTTTCTTCTTGTTTCAGATTCTTTTTCTATGGTTCCCATTGAATGCTTCTAAATCTAACTTTGGTCCCTACCCTTGCAAGGATTTGTAAAGAGAACTCAGTTTTGTATCTCAGAATGAAATAAATGAAAAAATTAGATTATTGTTTCAGTCTCACACATGTGTTTTAATGATCTAGTTCATTCTTTTTCTTTTATCTCCATGTACACATTCTTGTACTTTTTGTTTAAGTTTATTTCTTTAGCATTGTTACATATAATATATAAAACCATCCTTGATACCTTGTAATTAATATGGGTTGATTAAGTGATTGTCTCAAGGCTATAAACCCTAGATGACATTCCCAACTATCTTGCCTTAGCCCGACAAGATATGAAAATGCTTGAATTTTATAAATTCAAACTTGATTATACTCCAATGGAAAGGTATTTTTCATAGCTATTACAAACCCTCAAACAAAAAAGAGAAACAAATGAATCTGAAAATCCATGAGAAGATCGTAATTTTGAACATAATACATGGAAAAGAATAGGCCAAGGATAGCCAAATCGCCTCAAATGATTGGAATGAATGAAAGAGAATGCTTGAAGATTCGAAGTCCCCTGATACTTTTATGCAAGGTTTCTATGGATACTCATTGCCACGTATACAATACAACAAATGATCTTGTACATATACAACTAGGCTACCATATACAACTTGTGGTGTGAATTACATTGGGTGGACGCACATTGTCTATGAAAAAAATAAACAAAAATTGAATTACCATACAACAAATATATTTAGATTTTGCCATTCCAATCTTATCAGATAATATCAATTAATTTCATACTCCTAGGCTGGACATGGTGGGGAATCTTGAGTAGTGGTAAACTCCAACCAATCAAGTTAAGGTAAACTCCAATCAACAATTATAATACTCAATAGTTTATAATTATTTGGGCTTAGATGATAATATGCATCAATTATCTACACAGACAAACTACCAAGATATATTCTGATTCCTGAGGCCAGATACACATTATATACTGATTCGTGAGGTGAGATACACACTATATAATTAACATATGGGATAGATCATCATTGAAGTTTAGTAAATATTATTACTAAGTTTCCCAAGGTTAATCACTAAGTTAGGTCAACTTCGTGCATAATTACGCAAAGTTCTCAATAAGTTTTGTCTTATTGCAATTTTTTGCAAAATATTGCACAATCATAACAACAATTGTATATCTAGATACCATTCATATGGCTCTTTTGATAATTTAAGATTTTGATATATGCTTCATCAAGTTTGTGGTTTAACGGTCTAAATGGAGAACTACTATGAAAACAACATAAATTTAAATTTAGTGATCATAAAAGCCAGTTTCTTAAAATAGTAATATTTAGTATTTTCATCAAGCATTATATATGCATTCTATCCCATAAACATGGGAATAAAGTGATGAATATTAACCATTACCTGCATAAAGACTCAAACAATCATGACATTGAAAGAAAGAAGTAACAAGATAATAGTCATGGGAATCTCAGTCAGGATGATTGAATGATATTGAAATAGTAATTTATTTATATTTATAATAAAATTATAATCCATAAGTACCTAATTCTATACACTCTGAGACATATACAATTGCATGAATTAAAGGACAATAAGAAAGCATGGAGTAACAGATTCATTAATGCTACATCTTCATATGCTAAAATATATATCTAAATTTGCTAGTCGGGCATTTGATTTTGATATTTAGCTCACTTTGCACAAATTATTATGCTCATTTTTTGATATGGTTTTGCAAAAAACCGTTCACATCCGGTTCCCATCCAACAAGCATTGGATATTGTCAAATCCATGGCACATCACGGAAATTGTTGGGAATTATGGATGGATATTTTCCCATCTCTTCTTACTTTTTGTCTTTAATTTTTCCAGTTGTGATCTTATTCGATAGGTGGAGGACCTGGATCTCATTTCCCTATTCAATTCATGTGCTTTCTTTGTTTATTTAGATTTTCATACTCATGAATGCGGGTAAACACAAATTTAATCAGACCAACCATTGGATATACATTATACAAATTTCATCATGCGGTTGCTTGGATGTTAAAATTCAATTCTCTTCAATTTTTATTTTTATCAGAAGGTCCTTGAGAGGGGGCGAGTCGATGCTTAATTATAAGTTAAATATTTTACTCAAACTCTATGTATAATATAATACCATGTCATGCCACAAGGGGACCATGACCATTTTGGCATCATAAGCCTTTCCCTTACCTTGCTTCCCTTGTAATCAATAGTTTCATGTCATGTCCTCGGAAAGGAAAACCCGAGAATGTTGAGCTTATATGTGGAAGGAAACATTCACATGCATGTAATGTTTTAAGAAATTGAACTTTAATCCAATATAATAATAACTAATTAGAAGGATTAAGTCTTTAAATCTAAGTGCTCCAAGATATTCATATGATGAAGAATATTTTCCATCAACAAAGTTTGTCCATTGATTGGACATGGATTATTAATATCAGCCTTAATATGGCGGAAGTTTATTGTAGAAGCCTATCTTAATATTACATTGAGACATTTCCAACTAGTCTCCACTCTATGCATGGTGATGATGTTGCACTAAAATTCCTTGCTTCCAGCAAAAGCCAGCTAAATGCATTCCCAACAGTTTGTGTATGTTCTCAGACATGGTTGCATATGTGTTAAATTAATCCACATGCATCTACAAATGTTGTTGCTAAGGTCTAAGGTATTTCCCCTTTACATGTAGCGGATCAATGCCATCCAAATGTTGTTACTAAGGTCTAAGATATTTCCCCTTTACATGTAACTGATTAATGCCATGCAACCCCTCATTTGAATATCTAGCATTAGATTTGGATATGTTTGGAGAACTAGAGGTGGAGGCTAAATTGCGGGTTGGCCAGAAGGGAGCACTGCTCCTGTGTCACAAACTGTCAATGGAGTGGAAGATTAATTTTCAAAAAAGGATCTATGTGAATATCATACAAAATAAATTCCACAAGCTTATGGTTAGAATAATATTACAAGATTTCAAGATACGAAAAAGATATGTCATTTATGTGTGCATGAGGATTTTGCAAGTGGGAGAAGATGATCTCTCTGTAGGAAGTTGTAGTTGTCTTTATTATTTATATTGTGTCAACACTATTAACTTAATCTCGGCTATATGACTAACGTGATTTTGATTATTTTAGTTCATATAAGTTGATTTATTTCCTTATGGCTTCATAAGTGGACAATAGAACTCCAAAACACAGTATTGGACATGTAGTTTTGGATGTAATTTTGGAGAAAAACCTAAGTATGAAGAAATCGCCGAGAAGGAGGAAATCGTGCAAAAGGTAAAAAGGGTGCAGAAGGATGGATAATGCACATGAAAGAGATAGTGCACAAAAAGTAGGATAAAGCAAGAGAGAAAGAGAAGGAAGCACAAAACATGACAATGCGACTTTCTAGAAATAGAAGAACAACAGAAAATCCGTATAAAGAGAAAAAAGTAGAAGAAGGAAAACAACTAGTTAACTGAAGTTGGCCATGCCATGCATTGTAATGGCCTATTTGGGATAGATAAGAATAGGACTTTAAGCCCTAGATTTTGGGTATAAATATGTAAGGGGTAGGGTGAAAAGAGAGAGATAGTGAGAGATATAGAGAGAGAGAGAGATAGTGGGCTAGAGAAAGTTTGTAGAATCTATAGAGGTTGAGATTATGCAACAATCATGAATGTAATCAGTTGCTACGATGAATAAAGACAGAGTTTGAGAGATAATCTTTCCTCTAATGTCTGTTACTTGTTTATGGGTGTTTATGGATGATGTTGTTATAATTCACAGTCTAGATTTAGTGTATGGATTGATTATGATGAATGGATATGATAATCAAAAGCATAGATAAGATAAAATAAGGGAAAATGATTAGCGCATCCGCCTCCCTTCCCCTTACTACTGCAAAAACCTGGTTCATGCAATCCCAATAGATACCTCGGGTGAGACTTCATCTACGCAAGTAGGTGATGCCGAAAGGGTCGGTGTCTTGAGGGTTTGTTGGTCACAGTTGAACCGAACCTTGGGTCTTAGAACCCATGCACAGACCAGTAAAATCCAACAAATGGTTATGTGTTCGAGACCAGTACATTACGACTAAGAGGATGTTTTGGAGGTCAACTAAGAAGGAAATCATAGACTGTCTAGAATGAAAAGAACAAGAATTCACGTGACAAGATAAAATGAACCCTCATATGAGTGACAAGCAATGGGTGCAAAAGTATGTGTTCACAAATATGCATGAAATTTTCTTTGGCGAATTTCCAAAAATTCTGACTGAGTGGCTAGAAAGGTTGGTTGAGAAGACATGAAGGTTTACTGCTACAACACCAAAGAATTGGATTCCTGGATTGGTAAAAAAGTTGAATTCGGTAAGTAACCCAACTACTTGAGCAATTGATTTTTGGTTAGATAGTGTATTAAGGGGGTTATGTTACATAATTTGCAGTTGATTGCATTTAATCATACAGTGTTGCAGAAAGATATTTTTTCAAAGTTTCATACAAAAGGTTCTTGAAATCATTAAATACGTGGATAAATATGTTGTTATGTGAAAAAAATGTGATGATTATGAAGTCTAAAGGCTAAAGGGGCTTTGTGCACATAGGGGGATTGACGCATACCCACTACGGCATAATACATTTTTCGCTCTTCCTCAAGGGATAGAATCCTTGAATTCCTATGGGGACCTAGTGCAGGCTAGCTCTTCCCTTATCCACCTCTATGTGATCATTGGTTATGACCACAGGCCAAGCCAAGAGGTGCCTTTCCCATTTCACGACTCAGGGATGCAAGAGAGTCAAGTCTTTCGAATCTTCAAACCCCGAAATGTCGAAATGCCAAACCCCAAAAGGGCTGGCGAGTGACAAGCTCCCCGCTTGGGTCTTGTCCACGTGACCCTGTTCCATGACCATGCGCTTAATCGACAAGGCACTTACCAGCTTTTCACGATTTGGGGAATCATGATGCAATGTCTCTTCCTCTCCCTTTCAAATCCTTGAAACTCCAAAATCTCCAAAGTTCCCTTCCAAAGGGAGATCAATGGTTGTAAGCCTCCCCTGATCCAACAGTTTGGATCTTTTTAGGATTTCATGGATCAAGAGTCCTGACTCTCTTACTCTTTATAACCCTGATAGCCGAAATACCGAAATATCTCTATTGAGAGATCAACGGTCCAAGTCCCTCTTGAACCAATGGCTACTATCCAACTGGATCGATGGCCCATAGCCTTTTGAGGTTTTGAAATTCACGATTTCGTGATTCTGTTACAAACAATACTTATTCACAATTTCACACACCCACTCCAACAATACGTCGCGTTTCGTGACTTCAGCAGTTTCAATACAACGCGCCCCGGTTCCTTGTCCTCGGAACTTCCCAAATCCTGAACTCCAGTATGACGAAACCTATTGTTGTTCCATGACCCAACACTACTCCATAAAAATCTTTCGGGATTTCGCGTTTCAGGACTTCGCAAATCCTGTTGCTCCAATTCCTTGTCCTCTCATACTCCCGGTATCTGAAGTACTAAAGTGCCAAATCCTGAAATTACGATCCTCCTTCTCCTGAGTAAGGTCAACGGCTCAAGGCCTCTCCTGATCCAACGACTTAGATCCTTTCGGGGTTTTATGAGTCAAGAGTTCAGAACTCTTACCTCTCATTTTCCCGGTAACCGAATTACCAAAATCTCCTTTTGGGGATTTCCTCTAAACCTCATCCGCGTGCACCTCTCGGGACTTTAGGATTTGCAATTTCTTGAATCTGTCGCGACCAAAATCTTGGCCCTTCAACCTCCCAGTATCCGAAACCCCAATGGGTTTGGATCTCTACCACATGTACTCTGAAATGGATGGTCTCGATGCTTTTGATGTTTCACGTACCGGGAGTTTGAAACTCTCAGTTCCAAGACCACGACCTCCTCTACGTCCCGAACTCTGAATACCCGAAATACCAAAATCTAGTGGCTCCTCTCCTGTATCGGGATTTCGTAAAACAAGAGTTTGTGATGCAACGACTCCATGATTCTAGTCCTTCAATCCTCTGGTATCCAAAGCTCCGATGGGTTCGAGCCTCTACCACGTGTCTTCTTAAATGGACGGTCCTGATCTTTTCGGGACTTTGATGAGTCCTCACCTTTGCGTATGCGAGGGTTAAACCTCATGCAACTTCTCCTAGATCCGATGGCTGTCGACTATCCACGCGAGATCTGACGGTGGCTATAGCTCCTCCCTGAGCTCATGCTTTCTTCCCAATTTTGGAATATTTCGACGCTTCAAAGGTCTCAACTTTCGATCTTCTACTGCAAGCAGGCTATTGGGTCTCGCCAGCACTTGACGAAAAGTGTTGTCCCTTCTGAGCTTTCTCATCTATTATGGAATTAAGAGCTTTTCACTCTTTCTCATGGGCTTGACTCTTAGAAGAGTCTTCCACACACCCCTTGTGCACATTCGTCAAGTCTAGGACTTGGGTGAGTCTCGACCTCTACTTGCCTCGCAGGGAGCCGGTGCATAACTACACTACCTCTTATGATATTAACAGAATTCATCCTCCAAGGGACTCTAGACAACTAGGAAGGTTGGCATGTGTACATGAGACTATGCCTAAGGTCGACGATCTCACAATTAGTGGCTCTAACTCAAGTAGCCACAGGACACAAGCATTTACGAGTACCAATCATGTCCTATCCATAAAATTTCTTACTGGCCTAAATATAAAACCAAGCAGTAAGGAAAGGGACAGTATATCCATTCAAAAATCAAGCACAATTCCCGAAACATACCTAGTATAACCAAATTCATGCCCAGTTACCGCTAAATTACATAGAGTAAGAAATCACTTATCTATTACAGGTTGTCACCAACCAACTGACTGTGGGTATTCATCCTTCCACCTGACCATAGGCACAGAGGCATTCATTCTTAGCACTCTGGCCACTATTGTGCCAAGCCATGATATCCCCAAGGAATTCTCACGGTTCTCGAGGGTTCTCTCTCTGTTTCAGCTTCTGTTCGGGTTCTGTTTCCTACAACTCGGAGCTTTCTCACTCGGTTGTGGCCTCGGTGAGGTTTCTCATATTCTCTTCAGCATCAAGCTCATAGCCTTCTATTCATGATTCGCTGGAAAGCTTCACGCTTCTCCCTTGTGAGCTTCCGCCCTCCTCGTCTGGTGTCGGGTGTATGACGTCTCCTCTCCCGTGTGTGTGTCCCTCTTACCTTGGGAGGTTTTTGTCGACCTATCATGTTCCTTCTGTCAAAAGGAAGCGCAGGTCTGCAGGTCCCTATGGTACTTCGAACTGACAACCCAGGTTTCCATTCATGGGGGTGGTTGGTGATTCAACAACCGATCCTTTCTTCATTGACTAATTTTATTTCCTTGGGATTCGAAGGAGGTTTTTCATCCTTATCAAGGGAGGTTTGGGTTTATTTGATATATGAACCCTCTCTTATAGTTTTCACATTCTTCCTCTAGTGATATCATGGCCAGTACTTTCAAGGCTTCACCCCCACAGTTAGTTATTGGCAACTCAAACAATAATACATTTACATTTTCCTCATGCATTAGCATGGCAATTCTTATTCTATGATTAATTACAAATTGGGGGAAACAGGGGTGTTACAGGGATACAGAGGATGACAGGGGAATCGTATGAGAGAAGGAAGAAATGAACAAGGGAGGAATGGAATGAGGATGCAAGAAGGTATCATACCAAAGGAAGAGTATGATTTTGGAGAGTTGCATGGAGGAATAAGGTACAAGAGGATAAAGACTAGGTCTAGGAGAGAAGAGAAGCATAGTGAGCCGAAAGAAAGTGAACCTTGCACGTAATTTTGAATCGTGGAGATACCATATGTAGGAGGAAAAGAAGAAGGGTCTTAGTCTAGTCCAGTAATAGAAGAGCCAATAAGTCCCACTCAGAAAGGATCCTGTGTTGAATCCATGACCCGATGTGTGTCACTACAATCATAGACAACAGTTGAAGACTTGTCAAAAGCTATCATAATTAGTTAAGGAGTATAGAGTAGTAGTAGTCAGAATAGAGGGAGTAGTGCACAGAGTCAAAGTCAGAATCTAAGTCCACCAGTATCACCAAGAGGAGGGACTACATAAGCCAACATGGTGGGAGTAGATAATAATCTTAGACTTCATGAATTCAAGGGAGTGGCGTCAGAGGATTCGAAGAAACACTTGTTTGTGTGTGAAACAATTTGGGCTGCTAAAAACATATAGGATGATGTCGTAAAAATTGCGCAGTTATCCATGACATTTAGGGGTCGTGTGTGGGGTATGGTATATGAAGTTATAGATAATTACACCTAGAGGACATGCCAAGACCTTGGAAGAGATAAAGCAAGCACTATCAAAGGAGTTCAAAAATCCAAAGTCAGAGTCGCAGTACAACATCGAGATAAAAGAGATCAAATAGGTACAAACAAAGTATGTATGGGATTTTGATCAACACTTTAAGGATGTAATGGGGAGATTGGCATTCCAAATTATGGATCAACAACATCAAGAGTGGTTTATTTCTATACTTCTACCACATATGCGGAGGCCCCTGATTCAATAGAAGGCTAAGTCATAGCCTGAGGCACTAGAGATTGCAATGAAACTAGAGGCATTGCTAGCAGGAGACACAGAAGGAATGACACAAGCTTAGATGCAGTTAACTACATTGAAAATTCAGTTGGCTGAGCTTACCAAGGGAAGGGAAAAATGAGAACAAGTTTGGTGTACAAAGTGCATGATGGAAGGCCATCACAAGGATGAATGCCCAACATTTGTGCAATATTTGGAAGTTGGAGCGCCGAATCCACTACCCGGAAGAGGATACTATGAGATTTGTAATAAATGGGGCCATCATCCCACTGAGTGTCCATTACTCTAGAAATATCATAGTACTCCAAAGAATGTTTTTTGCAATTTTTTCAAGTCGGTAGGGCATGTAGAGAAGTATTGTCACGCATTCGACCTACTAAGAGAGTGCACAATGGATATGTACATGATCCAGGAAGAGAATACTAGAACACATGGGAATAGCACGCAGTATAACGGTTAGAGAGGTTTTTATCAGGGGAATAGAGAAAATTTTGGTAGAGACTAAGGTAGAGGGAATTTTGGTAGAGGAGGACAAGGACTGATTATCTCTTATAACTGTAATCAACTAGGACACTTGGACTGAGATTGTAATATCCCAAGGCCGAGCCCCAATTGTAATTATGAATGTAACATGTTTTGTAGGTTGGTGAGCCAAGTATTTATAAGATGGCAGGCTTATGTGTTTATAGTCTAGAGAGCCTAGATTTTAAAGGCTAGGAGCCTATTTTGTACATGTGAATATTCATACTATTAATATAAACATCGTTGTGTATACCTACCATGAATAAAGAGTATGGGGGACTAATCTCTACTAGGCTGGGTAAGGGAAGGGGGCTGAGAGGCTAGAATGAGGGGCTAAGATTAATATCTTAAGTCCAATAGAATAATATATTATTATTATTATTCTAAATGTTGTGAGTGGGATATGAATATATCCTAAGCTCTTTTGGAAAGAGGGTACGACTTCCAAATGGAGAGGAATGTGCTTTATGAGCACCATGTGTCAGCTCATGCACATGCAATATAAGTGAGAATTCATATTGTTTTGGGGGTTCTTCTCTTGGCCACTTTTGCACCAGCGAACCCATCAAGAACGAGTATCTCGGGTATGCCTTGTTGAATTCCTAAACTACATTGAACCTATGCAACAAAACCAAATTGACATCCTTGCTTCATCGTACCCTGCGGGTTTCCTATGTTTTTTCCTGTTTGTACCATTCCCCACACCCAGTATACGTTATTTCCTTCACCATGCTCGTGTGTTGAGGAGTGAAAGTGAAGAAGTGGGTGGTCAGGCCCATGGATAGAAGAAGCAGGTTGTCAGGCCTATGAGCAACTCTCTCCAGGTGAGAGAGTGTGCTAAGGAAGTGAGTTCTCTAGGAGGGAGTCCAGTAGCAGCTACAGAGCTCTGAGAATTCTTGATTTGGCATGTTGTTGAAGCGTAAGGAAAGGGAGGTGTAGCAGTCAATGGACTATTGGATAGTGAAGGTGTACACTCCTAGGGTGGGATAGGCATGTGGGGAATGAGATTCTATGAGCTATGGGTGTAAGTGATTCCTTAGAGAAAATCCTTCATGTTGTATTGTGTAACTTCATGTTGTCCCTGCCTAGCCTAGGAATCCCTTGCCCGATGGAGTTTAGTCCTAGCTCGGGGGTGACCCACTGCTGAGAGTGATGAGTAGCGTGGTATAAGGATGGGAGGTTCATGGAAGGTTTGAACACAACTGGTTTACTTCAATTAAAATATAAGTACCCATTTCTCTGTTGACTGTATGTTGTGTATTTGTATTTGTTTTATAATTGATGAATAATGCCTGTATATATATGTTGCATGTATTTGTTAATGTTTCTTCTTCATAAGCAAGTGTATGAGTAGAGTATTGATGTCTATTTAATTACATTATATAGATATATATATGTGTGTGTGTGTGTGTGAATATCAGATGTTATCTCTATTTATTTCTTGTTAAGTTTTATATGTGAATATTTCCACAAAAGAAGTATGTCTCAGTGGCATTGTCCGACCGATTTGTGGTCGAGGGCGTTACAAGTTGGTATCAGAGTGTTATTTGGAGTAGCATGGTCAGACCTGGGTGGTTGGGGGTGTTACAATGTGGTATCAGAGCGTTATTTGGAGTAGCATGGCCTAGCTTGGGTGGTCGGTGATGTTACAATGTGGTATCAAAGCCATGGTTTCGACACTGAGCCTGGATGGGTCATGTTAGTGGTTAACGAAGCAAATATTTCAGAGTGAATTTTTGTCAAAGAGACAAAATATGAACCTCAGAGAATCCCTGAGTGTTAGGAAGGAATCATGTGAACACTTGGACTATGTTCAGAAGCTCAAGAAGTATAGTGGTTCAAGAAAACCTACAGAGGAAATAAGCCACAACAACCGTTGCATTGGTCCGTAGGATCGGTTTGGGAGAAGGAGGATCCTTCACAACCGTCAGATCTAGGAAAAAATGCATGGAAATTAACCCCTAAGTACTTTGGACTTCACGACTTTGGCGAAGTTTATGTGTGATAGAGAGGAAAGGGTCGAAGCCCAAAGTTTTGAATTCCCATAATGGATCTACACCGTAGATCCAGGGAGAAGTGCTTGACCATTGGTTTTGGTCGAAGATATATCGGAACCGTAGATCAAGCCAAGAGAAAGTGGTAAGGTGCAATGACAGATCAACGTATTTGGGATCTTGACACTTCAAGAAAAATGAAGTATGATAAGGTGCAAACTTCTGAATTCTCGAAGTCCAGAGTTAATTTGGACCATTCATTGAAAGAGACATGTGTTGGCATATCAACTTGTTCGAGAGTTTGACTTTCGAGAGAAAATAGGGTGTGCTAAGGTGAATTATCCCAAGGTTCTCAAAGTCCCAAAGTGACGTGGCATAATGACATCACCCAAGGTAATGTGGACTTCCTTAGTCCTACCATGTGTCAGTCATAATGGAACTTTGACGACCTTGTTGGACCAAAATCAATATGACATGTGGGGCCATGTTCCACCACTTTAATCGTTGACATTTGTACTACTAGGACCCCGGAAGATAAAGTAGTTCAGAATTTCGGAGTTCAAGAGATTTGAGGAATGCAAGTGTAAAATCTTTCGAATCCCAAAGTCCCAAAGTGACGTGGCCTGCTGACATCACTAGGGATGATGTGGACACATGGGATGTGTGCCACGTGTCAGTGAGTTAAGAACCTTTTGAATATAGAAAATCCAGTTAGAATGTGACATGTGTTACCCATTTGATTGGGCCACGTGTCCACTTCTAGTATTTCACCAGGTGGCACTCTTCTTGAGCATGGTTAGTGGGGCCCTTGATGGTCACATGGGACGTGTGGTGCCAGATCGTGAAGACCAGAAACTTGGTATTCTAAAGGAAAGATATTACATTTAGCATTGAGTAGAGAACTCCCAAAGGCCAGAGTCTACCTTGATCATTGATCATGGAGGACACGTGGCATCTGATACGGTAGTCTGGAGACTTGACACTTTGGAAGAAATGGTTCATGATTGAATGGGATGAAGAAATCCCCGAAGTCCCGTAGCACCGAAGTAACATGGCATGATGACTTCACCAGGGGTGATGTGGAAGTATTCAAAGATTTACGATTCAGGAGTTTTTGGGTGTGTATATGTGAAATCCTCCAAATCTCTGGAGCCCCGAAGTTTCAAGACTCTGGATAAGCACCCAACTAGTAGCACTTGGTCACAGTTGTGGTCACATGCGAATTAAGGGCTGAAGAAAAAGGGGTTGGCGCCCAAAAATTGTTGTAGAACAGAGAAGGGCTTAGAGATAGAAGCATTAGGGGTTCTTGATCGACCAATACCCATAGAAAATGGAATCAAATATTATTTTGTTGAACCATATTCATTTATGTTATTCTAAAAAATTATTAAGATTAATAGCCTGACAAAAAATTGGTTGACTACACATTTTGTAGAGTTAACAATTGTCAGAACTGGACCGAATTTTTTCATAGTGCAGAGAAATGGAGGAGGTGCAGGATGATTATAGTCCGGAAGATGAGTTTAGAGGAATGGATGTCCATTTGGGAGTTGAAGGAACAAACTCCAATGGGCATGGAGAAGAAATATATAAATAAGTGAGATTGATGAAAATTATTAAAAAATTGCAAAAAGATGTCCAAATTCATGAGGCAGATAACAAAAGTCTTAAGAAAGATAAGGAGGAATAGGAATAATTCAATATGAAGTTAATGCATAGCTTGGAAAGAATTGAAAAGAAGTTTCACAAGGAGAGTGGCTCCAACAAATCAGGAAGTCACAGGACCCCTGAGAAGAAAGGAAGGTCAAGGAGTGGTAGCAGACATCACCAACACTCCCAAAATAATTCCCATAAGAGAGTACACAGTAGCTAAGGTCCATCCTCTGTTAGGAAACATAAGAAGTCTGGGATGGATGAGTTGAAAGGAGAAATGAATAAGATCAAACCTCCTACTTTTGATAGAGAGCATAAGAAAGATGAAGAGGGTGAAACATGACTACTTGGCATGAGGAAATATTTCCAATTACATAATTATTCCTCTCATGCATAAGGAAGAATTGAAATCTATCATATGAAAGGAAAGGAATCGATGTGGTGGGATCAGCTTGTGCAAGTGTAGCACATAAGAGAGAAGAATGTTACATGGAAGGAATTCAAGAGACATTTTGAAAAAAAGTACTTAACCAAGAGATACTATGACATAAAGATGAAAGATTTCTTTGAACTTAAATTAAGAAGCATGACTATAGATGAATATGAAAAGATATTTCTAGAGATGTTGAAGTATGTCTCTTTCATTAAAGATGAGACAGTTAATATCCAGAGATATCTGAGTGGGCTGCCATCTTTCAGTAGTGATAAAATCAAATATGATGATCCTAAGACTTTGGAAGAAACTATAAGGAGAGAAAAATGTTTATATGATCAACAAAAAGGAAAGCCTACTTTCCAAAAATCTTGGGAAGACAAGAGGAAGTTTAAGAGGGAGCAGAGGCAGAAGGGGAACAAACCTCCTTTTCTCATAAATATTCCTCAAGGACAACCAGTTTTGAGAGAGTCTGGGATGGCTGAAATAGGTGGGAAAATGCCAAGGCAGACATCTATGCAATGTTGGGGTTGTAAAGAAGACCACAAGTATAGAGATTTCCCTCACATAAAGGACAAAGTGAGAGTTGTTCACAATGTTCAACAAGCAGAAACAATGGAGGACATGGGCAGAAGAGTACCAAGAATCTATGCATCCCTGGACAACAAGCAAGTTGAGTTTCAATCACACATGATTGAAGTTGAAGGTATGATCAATAACCATGCCTTTACTATTTTAATTGATTCATGAGCTAGTCATAGTTACATAGATCCTAAATTTGTGGAAATATTGTTTTTTCCAAGAACCAAGCACGAGAAATATTGGATGGTACAACTGGCTACATGATCCAAGAGGAAAGTTGTTGAGTTGGTTAAATCATGTCCAGTGGGCATGAATGGACTGAGTACCTAGGCATATTTGAACATCTTTCCTTTGGGATCATATGATTTCCTAATTGGTATGGATTGGTTAGACCAACACCATACCCTATTAGACTGTCATAACAAGGCATTCACTTGTTGGGATGAGGAAGGAAATCAGAGAGTAGTCCAAGGATTCCCAAGGAAATTATTGTCCGATAAATCTCAACAATGCAGCTGAAGAAGTGTTACGGGAAGGGATGTCAAATATGTGCAGCCCATATGGAGGAAGAATCTAAGGATAAGGTGCCAAATATGGAGGATCATGCAGTCCTGGAATATTTTGAAGATGTGTTCAAGGAGGTACCAGGACTACCCCCAAAGAGAGATATTGAATTCTCTATTAATTTAATGCCTGGAGCAGCTCTAGTATCAAATACTCCTTACATAATGAGTACACCAAAACTAAAGGAGTTGCAAATGCAACTGGAAGAAATTTTAAAGAAAGGGTACATACACACAAGTGTGTCACCTTGGGGTGCCCCAGTATTGTTCGTGAAGAAGAAAAGATGGGACATTGATATTATGCATCGATTTCAGATAGTTAAATAAAGTAACTATAAAGAACAAGTATCCTCTACCAAGGATTGATGATATCTTCGATTATTTGAAGGATGTAAGGATATTTTTAAAGATAGATCTCATATTGGGATACCATCAGGTAAGGATTAAAGAGGAAGACATCAGCAAGACCACCTTCAGGGCAAGGTATGGTCATTATGAGTTCACAGTGGTGCCATTTGGGTTATCAAATTCACCAGTTGTTTTCATGTGCTTAATGAATGGTGTTTTCCGAGAATATTTAGACAAGTTTGTCATTGTATTTTTGGATGACATCCTTGTATATTCTAAGACAGAGGAAGAGCATGAGCATCATTTGAGGATGGTGTTGCAAGTACTAAGATAGCATCAGTTGTATTCCAAATTGAGAAAGTGTTCATTTAATCAAAACATAATTCACTATTTGGGGAATATCATATATGAAGAAGGGATAGCATTAGACCCTGAAAATATTGAGGCCATTAAAGGGTGGAAAACACCTAAGAATGTGACAAAATTTAGATCCTTCATGGGTCTAGCTGGCTACTACAGAAATTTCATTGTAGGGTTTTCGAGAATAGCTCATCCCATCACTTCCTTGCAAAGGAAGGGGAAGAAGTTTCAATGGACACTAAAATGTGAGATGAGATTCCAAAAATTGAAGCAGTTGTTAACCAGTGCTCCAATTCTACGGATTGATGATACGAATGAAGATTCTGTGGTTTGCATAGATGCGTACAAAGAAGGACTAGGAGGAGTCCTTAATCAGAAAGGACATGCGATATGTTTTGAATTCAGAGAATTGAAAGAGCATGAAAGGATCTATGCCACTCATGATTTGGAGTTGGAAGCCATAGTGCACGCCTTGAAGAAGTGGAGGCACTACCTCATGGGAAAGTGGTTCGAGTTTAGGATAGACCATAATGGTCTGAAGTACCTGTTTGATCAGCGTACTTTGAATGCTAGGTAGAGTAGATGGTTGGAATTCCTCTGTGAGTATGAATTTGATATCAAGCACATAAAAGGAAAGGAGAACAAGGAGGTCGATGCACTTAGTAGGAGAGTGCATGAACTAAATTCTACAACCATTAACATGTATCAGACAGATCTTAAAGGAAGAATTTCTTTGATTGCAAAAGCATATACGCAATACATGGAATTGGTAACAAAATTGCAGCAAGGTAAAATGCACCAGAAAATAGAAGATTATAGCTTGGAAGTTGATGGAATACTCTTGTACAGGAACACAATTTATGTACCCAGTTCTCAAGAATTGAGGAGTATGATCTTGAAATAGATGCATAATGTGCCTTATGCTGGGCACCCTGGATATCAGAAGAAAAAAATGGTAGTAGTCAAGAGTGATTACTACTGGCCAGGCATGAAGAAAGAAATTGCAGAGTACATACCTAAATTCTTGGAGTGTCAAAGGGTCAAGGCTGAGCATAGACACCCAACTAGGTTGCTGCAGCCATTACCCATTCCTACCTGGAAGTGGGAGGTGGTGACAATGGATTTCATCACAATATTACCCAGAACAAAAAAGCAACATGATTCCATCATGGTGGTGGTGGTTAAGCTTACTAAAGCTACCCATTTTATTCCTTTGAAGACTACTCACAAGGAAACTAATGTTGTTGATATTTATATGAAGGAAGTAGCACAATTGCATGGAATACCCAAGATAATTGTGTCTGACAGAGACCCAAAATTCACCTCAAAGTTTTGGAAAGGATTATTCAAGGGGTTCAAAACAAATATGAACTTCAACACAACCTATCATCCTGAGTCTGATGGATAAACAGAAAGAGTTAATCAAGTGATATAAGATATGTTAAGAATGTATGTGATGGACAAACCATCCATATGAGAACACTACCTATACTTGGTAGAGTTTGCTTACAACAATGGGTATCAAGCATCACTAAAGATGAGCTCATTTGAATCACTTTATGGAAGAAAGTGCAACACCCTAGTAAGTTGGGACAACCCATCTGATAGAGCAGGGGTTGGGCCAGAGTTGCTCAAGGAAATGGAAGAAAAAATGTTGCAGATTAAGTAGAATTTGAAGGTTGTGCAAGACAGAAATAAAATCTATTCTGACAAGGATAGAACCCACAAGGATTTTAAAGTGGGTGATCATGTTTTCTTGAAGGTGAAACCCAACATAAGTTCCCTGAAACTGGAAAAATGTTCCAAGTTGGCAGCTAGATATTGTGGGCCATTTGAAATCCTAGAAAGGATTGGACCAATAGCTTATATGATTGCATTGCCTACATGCATGACTATTCATAACATTTTTCATGTCTCATTGCTCAAGAAGTATATACCTGATGCTAATCATGTGATTGATTGGAATGTGATTTAGGAGGAGAAAGAAGGCGCTATACAGGTACACCTGGTGTACATACTCGACCAGAAGAACAAGCAGCTCCAGAATCGAGCCATAAGGTTGGTAAAGGTCTAGTGGACCTGGTACGGTCCTGAAGATGCAACATGGGAGCATGAAGAAGCTATGCGAGCAGAATACCTACATATTTTATAAGATTTTGAAAATCTTGTTGATGTTGTGTAAATGAGTTGCACTGAGGACAATGCAAAAATAAGGGGAGGGTATTGTAACGTCCCAAGGCCAAGTGTCGGTTGTAATTATGAATGTAACATGTTTTGTAGGCTGGTGAGCCAAGTATTTATAAGTTGGTAGGCTTGTGTGTTTATTAGGCTAGAGAGCCTAGATTTTAAAGGCTAGGAGCCTGTTTTGTACATGTAAATATTCATACTATTAATATAAAAAACATCGTTGCATGTAGACCTATCGTGAAGAAAGAGTATGGGGGATTAAGCTCTACTAGGATGGGTAAGGGATGGGGGTTGAGAGGTTTGAATGAGGGGCTAATCTTAAGATCTTAAGTCCAATAGAATAATATATTATTATTATTCTAAATGTTCTGAGTGGGATATGAATATATCCTAAGTTCCTATGGAAAGAGGGTATGAATTCCAAATGGATAGGAACGTGCTTCATGAGCACCATGTGTAAGCTCAGGCACATGAAATATAAGTGAGAATTCATACTATTTTGGGAGTTCTTCTCTTGGCCATTTTTGCACCAACGCACCCAACAAGAACGAGTATCCCTGCTACACCTTGTTGAATTCATGAACCACATCGAACCTTTGCAACAAAACCAAATTGACATCCCTGCTACACCATACCCTATGGGTTGCCTGCGTTTTTTCCTGTTTGTACCGTTCCCCATGCCCAGTATCTATTATTTCCATCACCATGCTCATGTGTTGAGGAGTGAAAGTAAAGAAGCGGGTTGTCAGGCCTATGGATAGAAGAACCAGGTTGTCAGGCCTATGAGCAACTCTCTCCAGGTGAGAGAGTGTGTTGATGAAGTGAGTTCTCCAGGAGGGAGTCCAGTAGCAGCTACAAAGATCTAAGAATTCATGATCTGGCCTGTTCCTGAAGCCCAAGGAAAGGGAGGTGTAGCATTCGATGGACTGTTGGAAAGTGAAGGTGAACACTCCTAGGGTGGGACAAGACTGTGGGGAATGAGAGTCTGTGATTTGTGGGCATACGTGATTCCTTGGAGAAAATAATTCATGTTGTACTGTGCAACTTCTTGTTGTCCCTGCCTAGCCTAGGAATCCATTTCCCGATGGACTTTAGTCCCATCTCGGGGGTGACCCACTACTGAGAGTGATGAGCAGTGTGGTCTAAGGCTGGAAGGTTCGTGGAAGGTCTTGACGCAGTTGGTGTACTTCAATTAAAATATAAGAACCCATTTCTTTGTTCAATGTATGTTGTGTATTTGTATTTGTATTATAATTGATGAGTAATGCTTCTATATATACGTTGCATGTATGTGTTAAAGTTGTTTCTGCATGAATAGGTGTATGGGTAGAGTATTGATGTATATTTAGTTGCATTATATATATATATATGTGTGTGTGTGTGTGAATATCAGATGTTATCTCTATTTATTTCTTATTAAGTTTTACATGTGAATATTTCCACAAAAGAAGTTTGTCTTAGTGGCGTTGCCCAACCGATTGGTGGTTGGGGGCATTATAAGTTGATATCAAAGCATTATTTGGAGTAGCATGGCCCGACCTGGGTGGACGGGGGTGTTACAATGTGGTATCAGAGTGTTATTTGGAGTAGCATGGCCTGACCTGGGTGGTTGGGGACATTACAGAGATTTCCAGAACCCGTGTACCACATGCACATATTGCATAGCACTAGATCACACAACGAATAATTGTCCCCAACTAGTTGCAAAATGGCAGGTCATCATAGGAAACCCAACCCATAATCAATATCAAAATCAGAATTTTCATATGATATCAGTCTAAAGACACAGTGAAGGACAAAAAATCGCAGTCGTTAAACATGAAGGAGCTCAAACAAGAATTGATATGGAAAATCAAGGAAACCAAACAGAGTAGTGGGTAAGGAAGTCAGCAGGGCCTATGCCATCATTCAACCCACAACAGGAAAAAGAGACATATTAGAGCACAATAAATGAAATACTAGGAACACATGGGGGAGCATCAAAATCATTGTTGTCTCATATAGAAGAACCAACAGTACCTGAAAATTCAAGTGCGCAAGTAAGTACACTAACCAAATTCTTAAAGAGTTGTGTAGAAATGATGAAGGATAAAACTGCGCTCAGTATTTTATATAACATGATTGACCACTACACAAAAGGAAGGGACACCCCTGTCACACAAATAATGGTAAATCAAGTATTGCACAAGAAGAGAACCAATGGGGAATTTAGTTTTAATGCGTAGATTGAGGAGTACAACGTGGATAATGTTATTTTGTATTTATGATCATATGTGAATTTACTACCTAAATAGACATGGGAGATGATGGGAGAACATGAGCTAATATGGTCCCATGTTCAATTAAGTATTATGAATCATCATAATATAGTCCCGATTGGGAGACTAACAAGATTACCTATGAACATAGATGGGGTGTGCAACATGGAAGACTTTGAAGTTATTGAGAGAGTAGATGATAGTCAACTATATCTACCCTTAATGGGATTGGACTAGGTGGTTGATAACTACACAATTTATAACTTGAAAATGAGGGAAATGATATCCGATGTTAGGAATCTAAAGGTTACTGCACCTTTGGACCCATCATAAGGGAAGATATACACAAAGTCAGCAAGAGGAAATGACATGGAAAACTTATATAATCTAACTATGTGGATGGAGGATTATGTCGACCCAATAATGGATGGCACACTTATTTGTAGAAGTATCAGTTCGTGCGCATCAGATTCAGAAGTTGGTCTAGATAATTGTCATTAGAGGATGCATGAAGTATCAACTAGATGATGTGCATGTATTAACAGATCCTTGCGTTGGATTGGAATAGAGATGTGTAACCCACCCACATACGATGGACTAACTGATATTGGTATGTTCATAACATCATTTGAGCTACAGGTACCTGAAAAACAAAGAATTTTGGCACTGGATTTCATCTTACAAGAAACTCCAACTAGATGGTGGGTCGCGCAAAAAAAGGGAATGAGGATTGGGCACAATGCAGTAGACTTATGTAGATATGCTTTGGGACCGAGGAAGAAAAAAGTGCACAAAAATATACAGGAGAAGGTGACCTGGTGAGTCACGTAGACATATGTAGAGATTTATGGCGCTCATAATTAGAGATAGAGTGGATGCACCGATTCATACACACGTTGGAAAAAATTCCAAAGAATTAGTATTTATAATTGGAGATGTGCAAGGAGATAGCAGAACGGGAAGGATTGGTCCAAATATTTGAAATTACATTCACATTTAAACATGAATCCCCCTCCATACAAGTAACACTACATGCCATCCCAACAAAGATCTTCTCGGAGGTAGAGTCAATGGAAGTATTACCATTATACAGTGTGCACAAAGCTAAGATGACAGTCCAGAAGCTATTGGAATATTATAATGTCACAGAGGAAGAATAGGAGGCAGAATATCCCAGTAATGTACAAGTACTAGAGATAGAAGGAACACATGTAGTAGAAGGGCCAAAGCTTGTATCAACCACGTAAACACATCCTATAAAGACAAAGAAAATTAGCATTGGGACAATGAAGAATCCTAAGTTTGTGCATATGGGACACTATTGGAATGATGAGACAATTAAGAAGGTGGTAGACTTATTACGAGAATATCAAGACTTATTTCCAACCACATTCCTAGAGATGAAATGGATAGCAAACGACTTAGGTGAGAAGAAGATTCCATTGAAACCTAGATCTAAGCCAATACAACAAAGACCTTACAGATTGAAACGGAGGTACAAGGAGAAGGTTAAGGCTGAAATAGACAGGATTCTTGAGGAAAGAAATATTGAACCAGTAGAATAATCTAAGTGGATTATCCTAATTGTGGTGAAGGACAAGAAGACCATAGGAATTAGTATCTACATGAATATAAGGAAGTTGACTGACGCATTCTTACATGACCCATTCCCAACACCATTCAAGGATGAGGTATTGGAGACAAGGTCAAGAAACATATTCGTTTACAGATGGATTTTATGGATACCATCAGATAAAAATTGAATAGGAGGATAGATACAAAATCACATTGTGATAGAATGGGGCAGTTATCAGTACACGACGATGCCATTTGGATTGAAGAATGCCCCTGCGATGTTTTCTAAGGTAGTAGTGGCAACATTCAAGGAGTTCATCCATAAATGTTTGGAAGTTTACTTAGATTATTGGATGGTGTTTAGTCTACTACAAGATTATATAGAAGTACCTCAGATCATGTTAGATCATTGAAAATAGTATCGAATTTCAATGAAATTGAAGAAGTGTATCTTTTTCTCACCATTTGGAATTATACTAGGACATGTAGTATGGAAACAAGGAATATTGGTTGAACCAACCAAGATTGCGGTTATTCTGGAGTTGGAGCCTCTGACATCAGTCAAGAAGCTAAGGGAAACTTTGGGTCATAGAGGTTAATATAGGAATTTTATTAAAGGATATGCGCAGATTACAACACCCATGGAAAAGTTACTGAAGAAGGAAGCCACGTTCCAATGGAATGAAGATTGCTAGAAGGGGATGGACACGTTGAAACAAAGACTAGTCACAACACCCATTTTAATCTTTCCAGACTGGAAAAAGGAGTTCCATGTCCATGTAGACACATCATCCATTGCATTGGGCATCGTACTATCACAACCAGGAGAAGGAGACATCGATCATCTGATTGTGTTTGCAAGAAGGAAGTTTTCTATATTTGAAAAAAAATTATACCACTACAGAACGGGAAGGCTTGGCCATGGTCTATGTGCTCCAGAAGTTCAAAAATTACTTACTTAGGTCTCACTTCAATATGTACATAAATCATTCTGCATTAAAGTACTTAGTCAATAAGCCTGTCTTAGGAGGAAGAATATGCATATGGTTTTTACTATTTCAGGAATATGACTTTGAGGTCATAGTAAAACCAGGGAAGTTGAATGTAGGACTTGATCATCTCTCGTGTATATTAATAGGAGAGGATGTGTGTAATTTAGATGATAATTTCTTAGATGCACAATTATTTGTAGTAAGGATGGTGGATGATTACTTTGTGCACATTGTGGAGTTTCTAACTACAGGTGTGTCCCCCTCCGACATGACAGTTGCGTAGAAGAAACAATTGGTAGTGAAAGCAACAAACTATTAGTTGATTGCAGGAAACTTGTATAAGTCAGGGGTAGATGGAATCTTGAGGCGTTGTGTACTAGAACATGAAAGGTTGGTTATATTGGAGGAAGCACATGATGGGATTGGTGGAGGACATTACGCAGGCAAAGAAATGCCACAAAATATTTTATGCACAGGACTTTGGTGGCCTACACTGCACAAAGATGTGAAGGAGTATTGTCATTCCTATGACATCTATCAAAGAGTAGGTAAACCATATTGGTTTGATGAAATTCCATTAAATCAACAAGTTACATTGCAAGAGTTCGATAAGTGGGCCATTGAATTTGTAGGTCCGATCAAACCACAAGAAATGAGATCAAGAGCAAGATACATCATTACTGCAACAGAGTATTTAACCAGGTAGGTGGAAGCAACACCAATTATTGATTGCACTGCAAATACTGCTGAGTAGTTTCTATTTGAGAATGTAGTCACCAGGTTTGTATGTCCGTGCATATTACTTAGCGATCAAGGTACGCACTTTCTGAACACAAAAGTTGTCGCACTAACTGAGGAATTTCATATTCATAATCAAAATAGTACACCATATCACCCTCAGGCTAATGGAACAGTGGAAGCATTTAAAAATATTTTGGAGAATGCTTTGACAAAAGTATGCAATGTTGGTAGAGACGATTGGGACTTACGCATCCCTGCAGTACTATGGGCATACAAAACTACAAGTAAGAAACTGATAGGGAAGTCACCTTTTCGGTTGGTCTATGGACAAGAAGCAATGCTGCCAATATAATTAATATTACCTAGTCTATGCATTGCATACATCACTGATATCTTAGATACAGGTGCAATAGAGGATAAAATGGTGTATTTAGTTCAGCACGAGGAGGAATGGTTTCTTGCAGGCTTCTATCAGAAGGTGCAGAAAGCCAGAGAGAAGGCCTGATATGATCTACACATTAGATCCAAGAAATTTGAAGTCGGTGATTTGGTATTACTCTATAATAGAAAGTACATGTAGCACCCAGGGAAGTTTCACATGCATTGGTTAGGTCCCTATGTGATACAACATGTAACTGAGATAGTTGTTGTACGATTCAGAACCTTGGATGGACAAGTTTGGGAAGGCATGGTGAATGGAAGTCGACTAAAACTATATAGAGACAGTCGACCATATGCGCAATAATATGGGCTGCACAAAAACCCATGTATTATAGTAAGTGTACCATAGTACCAAGAAAAACAAGAAAAACCCAATAAAAAGTAGAAAAAGGAAAGAAAATAAATAAAAAGGTAGTGATATGGGGAATAAAAAGATTGTGTGAAATCCCAAGGTATCAGAAATTGTGTGGTTGAACTTATCATCTCATGTGAAGCTAACACTATGCCAAGTTCAAAGATGATATACGATCAGGTCCGAATGCCACGAGCAATGCACTACTGCATAAATTGGCATGAATTTTTTTTATTAAACACAACCAGAAAGACATGGAAAAGACAGTTGGACGGTCGACATGATGGGTCACAAAAGCACCATATAAATAATTAAATATGAAAATCCATTGGAAATCCCAGAAATATCAACAATAGAAGCATATAGGGGATAGCATATCCACAAAACCAAGGATAGTAGATGCAAGTGCACAAACAACCCTTATACAACCTGTAGGGGAGCATAGAACTATAAATCTTGAGGCAGTTGCATTGGAGTTACTAGTGGGTGAATTTCAGGAACATATCGTGGCATTGGGAAAACTTAGTATCGTCGTCCCTAGACTACCCATCCAAAGTGTACAGAAACTCCAAGCACAATTGGTACAAAAGATAAAGTGATCCAGGTGGATATTGGTGGCCACCCACTTGTTCCAATTGGCTCCTTTTTCTAGTTTTTAGTTCAACACGTTCTTCTGTACTTCTTTGTAATTGTGGGTTCTACAATTTCAAGGTTGTCTGGATCCATACACATCTTCTAGGTGGATATTGGTGGCCTCCCACCTAATCCAACTAGCTTATTTTGTATGTTTTCATGTCAGAACATCTTGTTGTACTTCTAGGGCCATTTTGGGCCCCTAAACAGTGTTATTTTGTCTCTCCATAGTCAAACTATAGACAGAGTCAGAGTTTGATGGCGTAATGTGTATTTCTCGAAAATACCTTTCCAATGGGCTATCACACGCCTAAAATGGAGATCGTATGCAAAATTTATGACCCTGGGAAGTTAATGTACTAACTTACCCAAATGGGGCCCACATGAATTTTGGCATTTCATCTCCTAGGGTTAGGTTTTTGGATGTCTAGGGTTTTGTCATTCTTGTTTAACATAAAAATTCCTTCATAGCCTCATTGTAATGATATTCTTGCGAATGAGCGTAGCCATCAAATCTCTTCTCAGAGATAATGTTGCCACCATTCTAGCAAGTCTTGCACTCTGTATTTTTACAGTCTCTTTACAATTCTTTCATTAATAGAATCAAGTATTGTTGTATTTATCTGTGTCTAGAAATTTTCATGAGTATTTCATTGCGATTTCTCTTCTTTAATTTCATTCCAAAAATAAATCTAGATCAGTGGTATCAGAGAAGGTCGCTCTTGATCTTTTTTCAGCGCATGTCCCCGACGAGGTCCGAGTATAGCCAGTTGGGTCTCGAGTTTTTCTCTCTTGAGTAAAATCACTCTCGCACACCCAAGAAACCCTCTATGGATGCAAAAAATAAAGACGACGGACAAGAAGATTCTATTAACATGTTTCTTGAGAAAGATCTCGCGCGATAGAGGGGCGAAATGATGGAGAATTTTTCACACATTCTTCAATGTCTGCCGATAGCAACATGTGCATCTTCATCTAGCGACCATTTTGGAGTAACCTCTCCCTTCAACGTACACGTTAATTTTTATATTCCCATATTTGAAGGTTAGATAGATGCGGATGCCCTAGAAAAATGGTTAAATCTATTAGAAGGTTATTTCTCTGTTCAAAAATTTTTCGACAGGGAAATGATCACCTTCACACTCCTGGAGGATCTCCCCCATATCAAAAATTCGTGGGAAACTTACTGGGAGGAAAGTTCCACAAAGGAATCTAGAATATATGGGGCTGAGCCCAATTGGGATTTTTTTGTGGATGCAGTCAAAGAACAATACTATCATGTTGATAACTATGAACACCAGTACATGAGATGGACCACACTTCGGAAAGATAAGAACCAAACAATGTTGGAGTTCACAAATACTTTCCATACCTTGCGCACCAATTTGGGTATCAAAGACTCTGAGAGACATTTGGTTTTGAAATATCATGGGGCTCTATATAGGTACATCCAAACCAAAATGGATTTCCTAAACATCTCCTCATTGGGAACTGCCTATCGATATGCTATCAAAATCAAGCAAAACTTTAGGCACTAGAACAAATGGGAATTAGGGTCTTCAAATTTGAAACAACCAAAGCACGATAAAGATGACCCTAACCAACAACCTCTAGAAAATCAGTCCAATACACAAGACAAAAAGGGTAAAGTAAAGACAAAGAATGACACTGGGAAGTGATGTGACTTCCACAAAATCCCCTGGCACAACATCGATGAATGTCTCTCGAAACAATCATTGGTGGTCGAGGTCAAAGACACAGAGCTGAACCCAGATTCAGAATTCGATCCAGAAAATATTGAAAATAAGAATATCATCGACGTAGACCCCACTGCTATTGTCACAACCACAACAATTTTGCTAGAAGAACCAGTACATCCTGAAGAGGGGGAGCGCCTCTTCCATTCACAAATGTGGGTGAAGGGGACCCCATTGAATTTCATTGTTGATAATGGTAGCCAGAAGAACCTCATCTTAGCTAAGGTCTTCAAACAATTGGGGTTGTCGAAAAAACCACACTTGCAACCATACAACATCGAGTGGCTTCACTAGGGATGCGATCTTCATGTTAGCCAACAGTGTCGCATGTCCTATGGTATCCAACCCTTCATGAATGAGGTAGTGTGTGATGTTTCCCCTCTTGATGTATGTGATGTGGATTTGGGCCAACAATATATGTGGAGATGTCATGTTGTCTATGATTCTAGACCTCATAGTGTCATTATTACTTTAGGAGGTCAACTCTATCGGATACCAGATGTAGTTTTGACTACTGCTCCACCAAAACAATTTCGCAAGGTAATCTCTCATACTTTAAAATCCATCCTCTTCATAGTCTATTCAAAGGATGCATAGAAGACCGCTACAACCACTATAGACTCAACACCTTCTATCCAGCAAAATCAAAATTTTCAATAAGAAAGAAGATATGGTTTATTCACCTACAATGGTGCCTACATAATGCCCTGTCAAACCCAGAGACAACAGGTTGGTGGAGCATATTCAACCCCGCCAACAACCGGTTTGTGACAGTCTTCCACGGACCAAGCAACACAAATTTTCCAACAAAGAACACAAATCACCAAGATTCAAATTCAGAACATGCTTTCCCCTCTTCCCTGGGCACTCAACACAATGGAGATCATTTCTCCCTAAGGGGGGAGGATTGATCCAGGTGGATATTGGTGGCCACCCACATGTTCTAACTGGATCCTTTTATGATTTTTTAGTTCAACACGTTCCTTTGTACTTATTTCTAATTGTGGGTTCTACACTTCTCGGACTATCTAGAGCCCTACACATCTTCTAGGTGGATATTGGTGGCCTCCCACCTAATCCAACTAGCTTATTTTGTATGTTTTCATGTCATTGCATCTTGTTGTACTTCCAAGGCCATTTTGGGATCCTAAACAATGTTATTTTGGCTCGCCACAGTCAAACTATAGATGCATATAGAGTTTGACGGTGTAATGTGTAGTTCGTCAAAAAACATTTCCAATAGGCTATCACATGCCTAAAATGGAGATTGTATGCAAAAGTTATGACACCGGGAAGTTAATGTACTAACTTACCCAAACGAGGCCCACATGACTTTCAGTGTTTCATCTCCTAGGGTTAGGTTTTTGGATGCCTAGGGTTTTGACATTCTTGTTTAACATAAAATGACCTTCAGAGGCTCATTGTAATCATCTTTTTGCAAATGAGCGTAGCCATCACATATCCTCTCAGAGATAAAGCTGCCACCATGCTAGCGAGTCTTGCACTCTGTATTTTTACAATCTCTTTACAATTCTTTCATTAATAGAAATCAAGTATTGTTGTATATCTCTGTGTCTGGAAATTTTCATGAGTATTTCGTTGTGATTTCTCTTCTTTCATTTCGTTCCAAAAATAAATCCGGATAATAAAGAATAGAGGTGACATCGCAATCCAGGTCAAATTGAGGGACGAAATCTCCTAGGTACATACACAATATGATACGACCCCACAACAAAAGAAGGAGCTTGAAGGCAGAATAGAGGAAATTATGATGACAAAAGAGGGAGTGTAGAAGGTAAACAGGGTGTAGAAGGACGAATAGTGTGTAGGAAGGAGATAGCGCACAAGCATAAGGATAAATCAAGAGAGTGAGAGAAGGAAGCGCAAACGATGACAGTGTGACTTTTCATAAATTGAAGAGAAACAAAAAATTTGTATAAAGAGAAAAAAGTAGAAGAAGGCAAATGACCATTCAACTGAAGTTGGTCATGCCATGAATTGTAATGGGATATTTTGGGATATATAAGAATAGGAATTTAAGCCCTGGATTTTGGGTATAAATATGTAAGGGGTAGGGTGAAAAGAGAGAGCTAGTGGGCTAGAGAATTGTAGAATATGTAGAGGTTGATATTATGAAAGAATCATGAATGTAATCAGTTGATACGATGAATAAAGACAGAGTTTGAGAAATAATCTTTCCTCTAATGTTCGTTACTTGTTTATGGGAATTTATGGAATCTCGGGGATGATCTTAAGGATGGAAATTTATTTTAAAATTTAGAAACCTTGGCGAATATTACTAATCCTTCATATGTCAACTATAAATGTTTGGCGATATTTTTTAAAAAATATTCAAATTTCTAAGTATTTTATATAGTTTTTTATAAAATTTTGGCGATTTTTAAGGTAAAATAATTTTATCCTATAGAATTCGGGTGAATCATTTTTAAAATAGCAAATCTCATTTTTGGAAAAACCTTGGAAAATTAGCCCATGACCAAAATTTAGCCCCTAAAATCATCCCTGTTAATATGGATGATGTTGTTATAATTTGCAGACCAAATTTAGTGTATGGATTGATTATGCTACAATATTCATGAATGGTTGTGATAATCAGAAGCATAGATAAGCTATAACAAGGAACAATGATTAGTGCATCTGCCTCCCTTTCCCTTATTGTTGCAAAAACCTATTTCTTGCAGTCCCGATAGATACCTCGAGTGAGACTTCATATGCACAAGCAGGTGACGCCGAAAGGGCCAGTTTCTTGAGGATTTGTTGGTCACAGTTGAACTAAACATTGGGTCTTACAACCCATGTGCAGACCATTAGAAGCCAACACACAATGAATATAAGAGACACTCAAAAGAACAAAGATTTCCCAACATAAAGAAGAAAATATTATATAGTGTGTATCAATATAGCATGATGTGAACTTGAGACGGTATTGCATGGTTGAACCAAAATTGTATCCATCTTCTTCATCGTCTAAATTGATTTCAGTTGGGTTCTGATAAAGTGTGCATATTTCTACATTGCAAGCCTCTTTTTTTGCAGAAAGTGGATTCCTCATTTCCTTTGTTGAGGTTCAGACACTTTGATTTCTCTGCCTCCTTTGTTAAGTTTTCTAATGGATTAGATCCCAACTCCCAAGGGGATTGGAGACAATGGTGTATTCTCAATGTAAATATCAAGAGAATATTTGTGGTATCTGTTTAAATGCACAACCCTAGGTGTTGGCCTTTATGATGTTAAGACTTTGGTAGAACTTGAACCTTTTACAACCTTTGTACTCTGAGAATCAGGAAAGTTTGTAGATTGTCACTTTAACCATTTGTACTTTGCAATTCCTTCTTCTTCTTTTTCCAGATAATGAAGGGAGATTTTGGCCTCAAAATAGAGGATTCCATTCTATGTTTCCATGCTTTCTTCATTCCAACACTTTTTTGGAACCGATACACTTTTCCCCATTAGCCTCAACATGGGTGCAGAAGGAAAACGATATTTTTTACCAAATGGCTGTCTTGCTTGGGCATTTATGTGTTGCAATAAATTTGAGTTACTTTGTTCGTTGAAATAAACAGGACCCGAAGCTCCTTTGGTTCTTACTTTGTCCATTGAAATAAAGAGGATGTGAAGCTCCATCTATTCTTACTCAGAGACTTCTTAAAAAACTTGCAAAAACTTGGAGAAGTGTGACTTGAATACACGTGGATTTTACATATCCTCCTTGATAATTGTGTTTGAATTAAATGGTTGTCTTTCTTGGGCATTTATGTGCTACAATAAAGCTGAGTTACTTTTTTTTCGTTGAAATAAAGAGGACCTAAAGCTCAATTTGTTCTTACTGAGAGATTTCTTAAAAAAACATGCACAATCTTGGAGAAGTGTGACTTGAATACACGTGGTTTTAACATATGCTCCTTGATAATGGTGTTTGAATTGGTTTTAGAAGTGAAAGTTGGAAGCCATGTGCTTGTGTCATAGGGATGTCGCAGAGTGACAACCTTACTAGTCAACAACATATTTGATAAATAACACAAAACACTCACAACCGTAAAACGCAATCTCTCTTCATCAAAAAAATACAACCTACCAATTTAAATTACCAACTCCTTATGACAGTGTCTTGCTGCTTTGCTGCTCCTCTTTAAATTACCACTTCCTTATGCCATGGGCTTGCAGCTCCCCTTGTTTAATAGTGATATTTACTTCTCATATCACATCTTTTAAAACACTGAAGTAATTTGGTGATAATGACATGGTCACACTCTTTATAATTTTGAACTTTTTCGACCATGTTTTCGCCTCATTTCTTTCATTATATGTGAGTACTTTTGAATCCTTATAGTGATTATATCATGGTTGCATTCATTATAAAATTTAATATTTTGATTGATTGTGTCATGGTCACATTTTTTTCACCATGTTGAACGTTGTAAAAGGATTGATGAGGTTAACCTTCGCATAAGTTTTGGGTAAAAGATCACGGGCACAAGAAAACTAGAAGGAAACATAATCTCGATCTTGTGGAATATCAATCACATCACAACAGAGAGATCTCATGAACTTGTGAAAGAAACGCCATGTTTATGCTACACAGTCAAATCACCAGGAAAACAAACTAGGGTTTAAAGCTAAAGCATGTGAAGGAACGTTGGTTGGTTACATGAGGCTTTGAAATTTGTTGTAGCGAAATTATTTTCAGGAATGACGTTGTTAAGTTATATTGGCCCTAGTTTATAGAAATAATCCAAAAGAATTATTCTTCCACGTGGACAGAATAGAAAGAATATATCTTCCATTAAGCCTTAATGTCAAATCGTCATCAATCATTGCAATTTTGTGGTGATAAAATATATTGATTGAGCGATATCATGGTAATATTATCAATTTACACCTTTACACCAGATGGCAGATTTGATGAGATTTCTGTAGTTTTAGTTTTTATCTTTCTTGTTGAGTGTAGTTTATTTTTATTTTTATTTTTTACTTTTGTTGTGCTTTAATTTTATATTTAGAATGTTTTCATATTTTGATTTTTAGATCTCAATTTTGTTATTTTAATAATTTAGATTTAGTTCATATTTGATTTGAATTAAAATTTAGTTGTTTTGTTTTGTTTGGATTGTATGGAAAATGGAAGATTTGAATTCTAAGCTCAAGGAAAAGAAAAACAAATTCATATGGTTATAAAAGAAGTATGAGAAAGATTGAAAACTAGAGGAAAGAGGAGCACGTTCATGTGCTATTGGAGGCACTCCTGTTAGACTAAGCATGGCATGAGAAATTGAGAGGAGATTTGGTTGATTCTCCTTACCCGGAATTTTTTGTTTTTTCTTTTGTACAAAGAATCAATGGAAGAAGAAGAACCTTGGTATTTTTACCATGTTTTATTCATATATTAAGATATCTTTGAGGGTTGGAAATTGGATAATCAAACTCTTATTCTTATCAATTTGAATCAAATTTGGAAGACCCGGTCTTTAGACAAGTTCATTTATGAGTAGTGTGAAATTGTTGTTGGACAGTTGATCTTCATTGATGTTGTTGGACAATTGGTTGTTATTGATGTCAATAAGCATTGTTTCTCATTGATGTTAACATATGTGATGGGTATATTTGGAGAAGTCTCCAAAGTGGTCCCCTTATGGCGTAGCTCTAAGCATGGCCCTCACGACAAGACATTTTGAAGAAGTCTACAAGAAACCCATAGGTGTGGTCATGAGTCATGAATTTGTTTGAGGAATAACGACATGAATTAAAGTTTAAATGAAGGTAACACACTCATATATGGATAGTCTTCATCATGCAATTTCCAACGGTAGGTGGAACGTCACGTAGTTCCTCACAGTTGAGGAGTTATGAGGTCATGAAGTTGGAAGCTTCAAAGTTGGGTTAAGAAGCCTCTAATTGGTTGCAATATGGGTTAAAAATCCCCTAATTGGTTTCAAGTAATTAATGAAAGGGTAAAGTTGTTGTAACAAGAAAGTTCAAGAAGCCCTAAAGTTAAGGAAAGAGGTTACTTAGAAAAAGTATATATACACCTCAAGAAGCCATTCATAAGTACATTCCTGCACACATTATATTGGATATCTTCTTTGTGAGTAAGTGATTGTTATATCAGGTAACAAAGGAGATCTGAGCCAAATTTCAGAGGGAAGATGAAGAAAAGAAAGGTGAAATTCCAAGGGAGGATGAAGTCTTGTGATGAAGTGTTCTAAGGTATGTTATTTAAAGGTCATCTTACCATTTTCGCTATAGCGTTTTTTATTGAATGATTCAAATAGCTAGAATTGATAGAGGTGGAGAAGACATGTCAAGGTACCTTTGGTAAAACTTATAACTTCTAGATCATTGTATTTTGGGAGATAAACTTTGTGGAAGATAGGGTTTTTGACTAGTCTAGAAACTAGTCTTAAACATGTGTTCTGGGTAAAATAGTAATAACTTCTTCATAGAGGATCAAAATTATGTGAGACAACTTTCAATGGAAATATAACATCATTTAGTATCTTGTGTGAGATTTTCAGAAAAATATATAAAATATTGAGCATGTTGCATGTCGTACAAGTTTTCTCTCTAGAATAGGATAAAATTCAGAAAGGTTTTCCATTTTCGCTATAACTTTTGTTCTGAGAAGTTTCAGACCCTGAAATTTCAAGGAGATGGAAAAAATATCTTAGAGTATCTGTAGTTAAAATATCAGACCTTCATGCATTACAAGTACAGAGTTATGCTTGTTGAAAGTCAGGGTTTGTGACTAATCCAAAACTAGTCCCACGAAACTGAGGTAAATTTTGATGAACATGTTATTCCCTTGTTGATGAAGTTGAGGAAGAGCTACAGGTATGTAATTTTCTGTATCATGTCCACTACAGGATTCGAGTTATGCTTTACTTGTGTTATTGATGGGTATGTTTATGGTACATGCTTGAGGCATGTCTTGATGGTGTTGGTACAAGATATGGTACACCTTTGTGATGATATGATACATTGTTAGAAGTATATCTTGGCTATATTGTTATCTGGTTTGGTATATGTCATGGTGATGTTATCACATGCTTGAGGCATATTGTTGAGACATTAGAACATCTTGGATACATGGTACATGGTACATGGTCTATGTATATGGTATGGTATAGGTTGATGTACATGGTATGGTACAGATTTATGTACAAGGTATGGTACAGTTTTTGGTACATGGTTGATGTACAAGGTTGATGATTAATGTGCATGGTTGATGTACATGGTATGGTATAGGTTGTGTACATGGTTCATGTACATGATATGGTATAGGTTTTGGTACATGGTTGATGTATATGGTATGGTGATGGTTTTGGTATCCATGTGAGTGGATCTGGTTATAGTTGGTTGATGATGGTATGTCTACGATAGTGATAGTGATAGGTTGGTTGATGTGACGGTGACATGTAGTTTGATGTGACAGTGACAGTGATAGGTTGGTTGATGTGACGGTGACATGTAGTTTGATGTGACAGTGGCAGTGATAGGTTGGTTGATGTGACCATGATAGGTTGGTTGGTGATTTTTATCATGTAAACTATAGGTTGGGAAAATCCCGGCCCAAACCACAAGATGGTGACAACTAGGATAATACCTACCCATTGTCACCTTAGATAGGTATTCCTGTCACTTTAGAGGTGAAGTGACCACCTCAAGGTGGAAATCTCGACTGACCCTGGGGGGAAATGAGATGGAAAATGACACTTATGAATGGATTCCCCTACAGGTCAAGTTTCTAAATGGTAAGTATCTTAAAAATGAGTCTCGGTAGAGGTCAATGGTTTCCAAAGATTTTGATTACCTACAGATGATGATGGTACCCGCCCAAGACACAAGAAACACCAAGTATACAAGCTATATGTTAAGTGGAAAAGAAAGTTAATATTGTTGTCCCTATTTGCAGCAGTCAACAAAGATATATATCAGAAAATAAATTATTATTAGAGTTGTTAAACAAGATGCCAAAAGTCTAACAGATGGTGCAAGAGAAAATATAGCAAGTACTAGTATAAATCAAGTATGAAAGCATGGACTTTAGCATCAATGTATGTTTTTTTTATAGATAAGTATTGCAGAGATGTATTTGCAGCCTTATTTCTGTATCAAACAAGTTGTTACAACATAAAAATAAGCCACCAAAACTTGCAAAGAATCCACCCAAAAGATGCGCTAGGACTAGTAGATTATGTTGGCAAACTCTTAGCAAATTCTGGCGGTTGATAAGAGGGTAAAATCAAAAGTTATGAGATGTTTTGCTGCAACCCTAATGGTTTTATAATTAATTTATAACATCAATAAGAGTTACTTGGAAAAATAAGATGCCCTCAAGGCATAATCAAGCCAATAGCATATAGAGTTGATTACACTTTGAACAACTTGAAAATATCATAAAATCATGTTACCCAATGCAAGTAATTTTATTTCTCCAATGCAAAATTCATATCAGTGCCTTCAAAATTTGGGTAAATGGAGTCTTGGATAGTAAGAGTTAGATCCACAATATCCCTAGGGGTGTAAACCCCCTTACTTCCTAGGGCATGCAAATCAAACTTAGGTAAATCTAGGAGAGTGTACACCCTTGTACTCCTCCTAGAGACCTTGGAATAAATGACTTGTCAGCTAGAAAATGAGATGAAGATTAATGGAGGGTGTATGTACTTATACTCCTTCTAGGGTTTCAACCAATAATAATTATGAAATAAGCAAGAATTACTAACAATTTCATATTTTCCTTACCAATTTCAAAACAGATGCAAGATAAAACCCTAGTTCACCAAGCAAAGACCATTAATCATAAGAAAGAGAGAACACCTCCAAGAGGTGTGCACCACATTAGCTCCAAAAATCACCAAGATATTTCACCATAAGGCATTTTCAGAAGAGAGAGAGAGAGAGAGAGAGAGAGAGAGAGAGAGAGAGAGAGAGAGATCAAATTTCCCAAAGATGGTGCAAATTTCAGCCAAGTAGTCTTCTCACAATGGGAGAGATATGATCAAATGAGATATAAATGATCTCTATTTATAAAAAAAAATATAATAAGATTTTTTCCAAAAAACTTAGGGTAACCACAAAGTAACGGGACAACAACCCTTACTTTTCCCCTTTATAATATAAAATTCAAATTTAAATTTAAAAATTGCATAATAGAAGCCCTACGGTGACATCATCCCTCTAAGGGTGACATCTTGCCCCCTTGAGCAAGTCATTGGAGTAGAAGTTTGATTTTTTTGGGGATTCTATAACCTCCCTCTCATTCTCTATATCCTCCTCAAGTCATCTCCCACCAAATCGTACCAAGTGTCAATGAGTAGCAACTCTACCACCACAACCTCAACACTAGGTGATGTCAAGCCCTCTTTTTATGGTGTTTTAGCTCCAAGAGTAAGTCATTGGGCTAGTAGGAGGTTGGGTTAGGTATTCCATGGTTTCATATCATGCCTCCAAAGGAAATCATCATCCGACATATGGGCCTTCGTATCCAACCTGTGGACTTCAAGCCCCAAGGAAGCCCAATCTAGGCTTGTTCTTCCAAATCTATCCACCAACTAGGTCCTACAAATATAATGAATATTCCCTCCAAGGATATAAATTAAAATGCATCGTGATGAGTAAATAAAATCAATAAAATATCCATCTAAGCATTTATATCCAAACTACCTCGTCAAAATAAACAAGTGTTCAAAGACCCTATGCAATTTTCCAAGTTTAGGTATGGGAGGGTTGATAAAATGACTTATTAGATGAATCATACCTCAAGTTTAGGAGTGTTTCCCGAGAGGAAATTTGTCTAATTCATGTGGATGAAGTGACATGTATGGGGAAAGCACAATTGGGAATGGGTTTCATGACATACAAGGGGTTGTAATGTGTCATTTATGGGTGCCTTTATAGAGGGTTTTTTGCACCTTAGTTTCCAATGCAACCTTTTTCCAAGCCCATTTATTTCCTTTTATTATTTTAATATGTTTCCAGGTTGAAGCCCAGGTGGGGCTTATACCTAAACATGAAAATTATTTCCCACCTTAACTCTACCCTAGTCATATCATGCTTCCCCAAGTTGAAAACATGTGTGGGGATTCTACCTAAGCATGAAAAACAATGCCCACACATGATTCACCTTAGTTGGAATTTGTATTAGTTACTTTTCACGAGTCATTTTACTTAGGATCCCTGGGTGAGCATGTAAAAGGTTCATGATTGGATTTTATCTTTTTCCAGCTACAAGCCTATGGGCCTTCATCCCCTTCTTCCCATGAAATGAGGGACAACCCCTTCTTGGGTTAGTACACTAGAAAATCCCAAAACATAAGGATATGAGGGGATGAAGTGTGGAAAGTGACAAGTATGGTCGGGAATGGAACGATGACTCATCAAGAGGACCTCCCAGTAGAAAACCTATCCCCAAGGGTGACCCACTTACTATGGCGCAATGTTAATAACCAAAGTGAAACATGGAAAAGAGCATAATTTCCAAGCATATGTTACATAATCCAAAGCAATAATAGATGAAACAAACTCAAATGCCTAAAATATTGAAATGACACTCACCATAATACATGACTTGTACCTCATGGACCAAGATCCAATCTCTTCTATAGGCCATCTCATGTGGTGGATACCATCGTGATGAACTTGGAACTGTGGTGGTAAGGTGGGTCTATGTCTGTGCAAGTGGACATTGTTGATCAATTTGTCTCTCGGTACTCCATGTATGCAACCTGAGGGCATCAAGACACCATATCCTTAGTTATCCCTAGGAGTTGGGGATAAAATCTAGCTCCTAATTGGGTACATGTACTCATCATAGAGTGCACGAGATCCACAACAACTCTCGATGGACTTGTGCCTACACTGAAACATAAAATTGTAAAATCCGGGGTGGTTTTATCACCCTTTGTCCATATATATGAAAATCCAAAACTGACAACTAATCTGGAAAAGAAAAATTTTGCATTTTTTCAAAAATTTATAAACTAAGTGTACAATATGATGAAATCAATATGCAAGTAGACAAAAATGGAATATGAAATGCAGTTAAACTATCATGAGAAATAAATATGCAAAT
>JZKD02S2430873.1:984036-997826 GCA_000966675.3 Picea glauca
GAGTTATGCTTTACTTGTGTTATTGATGGGTATGTTTATGGTACATGCTTGAGGCATGTCTTGATGGTGTTGGTACAAGATATGGTACACCTTTGTGATGATATGATACATTGTTAGAAGTATATCTTGGCTATATTGTTATCTGGTTTGGTATATGTCATGGTGATGTTATCACATGCTTGAGGCATATTGTTGAGACATTAGAACATCTTGGATACATGGTACATGGTACATGGTCTATGTATATGGTATGGTATAGGTTGATGTACATGGTATGGTACAGATTTATGTACAAGGTATGGTACAGTTTTTGGTACATGGTTGATGTACAAGGTTGATGATTAATGTGCATGGTTGATGTACATGGTATGGTATAGGTTGTGTACATGGTTCATGTACATGATATGGTATAGGTTTTGGTACATGGTTGATGTATATGGTATGGTGATGGTTTTGGTATCCATGTGAGTGGATCTGGTTATAGTTGGTTGATGATGGTATGTCTACGATAGTGATAGTGATAGGTTGGTTGATGTGACGGTGACATGTAGTTTGATGTGACAGTGACAGTGATAGGTTGGTTGATGTGACGGTGACATGTAGTTTGATGTGACAGTGGCAGTGATAGGTTGGTTGATGTGACCATGATAGGTTGGTTGGTGATTTTTATCATGTAAACTATAGGTTGGGAAAATCCCGGCCCAAACCACAAGATGGTGACAACTAGGATAATACCTACCCATTGTCACCTTAGATAGGTATTCCTGTCACTTTAGAGGTGAAGTGACCACCTCAAGGTGGAAATCTCGACTGACCCTGGGGGGAAATGAGATGGAAAATGACACTTATGAATGGATTCCCCTACAGGTCAAGTTTCTAAATGGTAAGTATCTTAAAAATGAGTCTCGGTAGAGGTCAATGGTTTCCAAAGATTTTGATTACCTACAGATGATGATGGTACCCGCCCAAGACACAAGAAACACCAAGTATACAAGCTATATGTTAAGTGGAAAAGAAAGTTAATATTGTTGTCCCTATTTGCAGCAGTCAACAAAGATATATATCAGAAAATAAATTATTATTAGAGTTGTTAAACAAGATGCCAAAAGTCTAACAGATGGTGCAAGAGAAAATATAGCAAGTACTAGTATAAATCAAGTATGAAAGCATGGACTTTAGCATCAATGTATGTTTTTTTTATAGATAAGTATTGCAGAGATGTATTTGCAGCCTTATTTCTGTATCAAACAAGTTGTTACAACATAAAAATAAGCCACCAAAACTTGCAAAGAATCCACCCAAAAGATGCGCTAGGACTAGTAGATTATGTTGGCAAACTCTTAGCAAATTCTGGCGGTTGATAAGAGGGTAAAATCAAAAGTTATGAGATGTTTTGCTGCAACCCTAATGGTTTTATAATTAATTTATAACATCAATAAGAGTTACTTGGAAAAATAAGATGCCCTCAAGGCATAATCAAGCCAATAGCATATAGAGTTGATTACACTTTGAACAACTTGAAAATATCATAAAATCATGTTACCCAATGCAAGTAATTTTATTTCTCCAATGCAAAATTCATATCAGTGCCTTCAAAATTTGGGTAAATGGAGTCTTGGATAGTAAGAGTTAGATCCACAATATCCCTAGGGGTGTAAACCCCCTTACTTCCTAGGGCATGCAAATCAAACTTAGGTAAATCTAGGAGAGTGTACACCCTTGTACTCCTCCTAGAGACCTTGGAATAAATGACTTGTCAGCTAGAAAATGAGATGAAGATTAATGGAGGGTGTATGTACTTATACTCCTTCTAGGGTTTCAACCAATAATAATTATGAAATAAGCAAGAATTACTAACAATTTCATATTTTCCTTACCAATTTCAAAACAGATGCAAGATAAAACCCTAGTTCACCAAGCAAAGACCATTAATCATAAGAAAGAGAGAACACCTCCAAGAGGTGTGCACCACATTAGCTCCAAAAATCACCAAGATATTTCACCATAAGGCATTTTCAGAAGAGAGAGAGAGAGAGAGAGAGAGAGAGAGAGAGAGAGAGAGAGAGAGATCAAATTTCCCAAAGATGGTGCAAATTTCAGCCAAGTAGTCTTCTCACAATGGGAGAGATATGATCAAATGAGATATAAATGATCTCTATTTATAAAAAAAAATATAATAAGATTTTTTCCAAAAAACTTAGGGTAACCACAAAGTAACGGGACAACAACCCTTACTTTTCCCCTTTATAATATAAAATTCAAATTTAAATTTAAAAATTGCATAATAGAAGCCCTACGGTGACATCATCCCTCTAAGGGTGACATCTTGCCCCCTTGAGCAAGTCATTGGAGTAGAAGTTTGATTTTTTTGGGGATTCTATAACCTCCCTCTCATTCTCTATATCCTCCTCAAGTCATCTCCCACCAAATCGTACCAAGTGTCAATGAGTAGCAACTCTACCACCACAACCTCAACACTAGGTGATGTCAAGCCCTCTTTTTATGGTGTTTTAGCTCCAAGAGTAAGTCATTGGGCTAGTAGGAGGTTGGGTTAGGTATTCCATGGTTTCATATCATGCCTCCAAAGGAAATCATCATCCGACATATGGGCCTTCGTATCCAACCTGTGGACTTCAAGCCCCAAGGAAGCCCAATCTAGGCTTGTTCTTCCAAATCTATCCACCAACTAGGTCCTACAAATATAATGAATATTCCCTCCAAGGATATAAATTAAAATGCATCGTGATGAGTAAATAAAATCAATAAAATATCCATCTAAGCATTTATATCCAAACTACCTCGTCAAAATAAACAAGTGTTCAAAGACCCTATGCAATTTTCCAAGTTTAGGTATGGGAGGGTTGATAAAATGACTTATTAGATGAATCATACCTCAAGTTTAGGAGTGTTTCCCGAGAGGAAATTTGTCTAATTCATGTGGATGAAGTGACATGTATGGGGAAAGCACAATTGGGAATGGGTTTCATGACATACAAGGGGTTGTAATGTGTCATTTATGGGTGCCTTTATAGAGGGTTTTTTGCACCTTAGTTTCCAATGCAACCTTTTTCCAAGCCCATTTATTTCCTTTTATTATTTTAATATGTTTCCAGGTTGAAGCCCAGGTGGGGCTTATACCTAAACATGAAAATTATTTCCCACCTTAACTCTACCCTAGTCATATCATGCTTCCCCAAGTTGAAAACATGTGTGGGGATTCTACCTAAGCATGAAAAACAATGCCCACACATGATTCACCTTAGTTGGAATTTGTATTAGTTACTTTTCACGAGTCATTTTACTTAGGATCCCTGGGTGAGCATGTAAAAGGTTCATGATTGGATTTTATCTTTTTCCAGCTACAAGCCTATGGGCCTTCATCCCCTTCTTCCCATGAAATGAGGGACAACCCCTTCTTGGGTTAGTACACTAGAAAATCCCAAAACATAAGGATATGAGGGGATGAAGTGTGGAAAGTGACAAGTATGGTCGGGAATGGAACGATGACTCATCAAGAGGACCTCCCAGTAGAAAACCTATCCCCAAGGGTGACCCACTTACTATGGCGCAATGTTAATAACCAAAGTGAAACATGGAAAAGAGCATAATTTCCAAGCATATGTTACATAATCCAAAGCAATAATAGATGAAACAAACTCAAATGCCTAAAATATTGAAATGACACTCACCATAATACATGACTTGTACCTCATGGACCAAGATCCAATCTCTTCTATAGGCCATCTCATGTGGTGGATACCATCGTGATGAACTTGGAACTGTGGTGGTAAGGTGGGTCTATGTCTGTGCAAGTGGACATTGTTGATCAATTTGTCTCTCGGTACTCCATGTATGCAACCTGAGGGCATCAAGACACCATATCCTTAGTTATCCCTAGGAGTTGGGGATAAAATCTAGCTCCTAATTGGGTACATGTACTCATCATAGAGTGCACGAGATCCACAACAACTCTCGATGGACTTGTGCCTACACTGAAACATAAAATTGTAAAATCCGGGGTGGTTTTATCACCCTTTGTCCATATATATGAAAATCCAAAACTGACAACTAATCTGGAAAAGAAAAATTTTGCATTTTTTCAAAAATTTATAAACTAAGTGTACAATATGATGAAATCAATATGCAAGTAGACAAAAATGGAATATGAAATGCAGTTAAACTATCATGAGAAATAAATATGCAAATGCAGGGAAAACAAGATGACCTACCTACTTACCTAGGGCTTGGTGTTACACATAGAAATGCCACATTTGTGTTTCACACCCTAAGTGTTGCAAGTGTCGCAAAGTGTCTCAAAGTGACATATGCATATCTGTAAGTGTCACATTCACTATCGCAAGTGTCATATGGACCTTCCCAAGTTTCAAATTCACTTTGTGAGGTGTCACCACCCATTGATATCATTAAAACAATTGTTTATCACCCCTAAGTCATATGGGAGGAGGAAACTAATAATTTCTAGTTCAAAACACACTTTGTCCTTGGAAAATTCGACCTACTTTTGAGAATTTATAAAGGGTGGCACCCCCCTTTCCATATGTAGTGAGAAGTGGTGCTCCCCTATCCATGTATAGGGGGTGCCATGTTTGGTGAATGGCACCCTGTCTCTCACTTGGGGGGAGCGTCATTCTTGTTGGGAGAAAAGGGGGGATCTCCCCCACCTTATTCTATGGGCCATATCCTTCAGATTGGGTTAGTTGTGTTCAACCCTCTTGCTTGGGATTTACTTTAGGATATGATCCAATCCTGAAGGACCCATATCCTCAACCATATCCCTCATTTTATCATGTTTTTTGTGCCTCTCAAGCCTATATATTGAAGGCTTTCCAAGGTGAAAGGGAGAATATTTCAAGTATCAAACCATTGATATTGGTATATTTGTGCAAGGGATGGACAAGGAGAGCTTGGAGAAGTGTTGCATCATCATCCATGGTTTGTAAGTATTCTCTTTGGTTCTCATTTGAATATACATGGCCTATTTCCTTCAAGATTATGTATTCTCGCATGTGCTTGTCAATTGTTCCTTCAATCTTTGTAGATGGATTTTTTTGATCTAATCAACTAGAGTAGGATATATTAGTTTCTCTTTGTTTCCTATTGCAGGCATCAAATTGTGCCAGGGAGTTTGGAGATCAAGCTTGGATTGGAAGTGGCGAGGACAAACTTCGAAACAAGGTGCATCATACCCTTTCTCCCTCTCTCTTTTTGATTGGTTAAATTGAATTCAAAGGGATGTTAGTGTCCATTTGTAGTGTTTATGTATTGTTATAGGGGTCTATAATCTAAGGGAGATTTCACCTATCAGCAAGGGAAATATTTCATAATAGAAATTGGTGGCCATACTGGGGATCGACTTTGACTAGTATTTCCTTGAATCATCCTTAGATCCCTTTCCTATCATTAGATATTGATTTTTTCTTGATTCCGATCTATTTCCCCTTCTCTCTTCTTCATTGAAGAGATCACAGAGTCATTGATTGAGTTTTTTGAATTTTTATCCTTTTTGAGCAATTTTTTGAACTTTTCGGAATGGTGGCACTCCCGTGCAGTTCACACCAAGGAACCATCTACCTCATTGGCACTCCCCAAAATCCTACTAGAGGCTTCCATTATCGAAATGGAGTCCCCCTGTATCCTCCTATAGAGCGCCATTCCCCTAAATGGTGCTTTGTCTCCTTTAGAACATGGGCACCATTCCCCTTGTTTCATTCCCCTTGTTTTGGTGTTTTTCCCCCTTTCTGCTTTCTCTTTCTCAGTCTGATCTCGAGGGGATTTTTTCCTAGAGACTCCTTGATTGTCTTTGACTTTGATTGATTGATAATTTGATAGTTATCACTCATTTATGTTTCTCCCTTGAGTTTGCAAATTTTCTCCTAGTTGTGATCCCCTTGGGTTAACAGGATCCCTTGGTTCTTCCTACCTTTGAGTTTGTCTGATCTTCGCCTTGCAAAGATTTCATATTGCTTGGATGTTTAGGATTTTTCATCAACTAGGGTTTGCAAAGGTTGCTTTTTATTGAGACTTCTTGTCTTCATTGCAACATCTCTCATTTATGGATAATTAGGACTCTTTTGCTTACCACCACCCAACGTGATTTATGTTTCTTGCTGCTCATTGTTTGAGGATCTTCATGAGTACTTGTTTTCTTTATCTTTTGCATATTTGAGTTCTTTTTTGAGAAGGTTATCCCCTACTTTTTTTCTTTCAATTCTCATCATTTTGAGTGCAATTTTGATTTCTTTTTTTCCTCGTAGTTCTCTGTGTAAAACATAGATCTCTTTCATCTGAAAGTTAAGAAGTGAAAAGTTTGCATATCTCCTTGCATACATAATCAAACGAAGAAATTTTTTCATTCATTAGGAATTTTTTTTTGGTTTATGTTCGAAAAAAGAACTAGCTTTTCATGTGCATTTCAGTTTTCGGAAACATTTTCTTGGTAGTTTGGAATTATCTTGAGCCCAAAAATTGAAAGTTGCATTGTTTTGAGTGCTTTCTTGTGTTAATAAGAATAGAACTCTTCTCCTTCCCATACATAGAATTCATTGAAAAGAACCAATTGCATATCATTATTTTTCATTCTATTGGAGTCGACTCTCTCTCACATCATAAGTTTCATCTTCTTGATCCCTTTGAGTAAAAGACATTAAAATCAACCTAAATCAACTTGAACATTTTTTGGTTTTAGCACATCAACAGTAGTACAGGATTAGGGTCTTTGGACTAGGAGAAGTGAGTAAATTGTCCAAGACTACTAAATAGACTATAGAGCACTAAAGAACATACAAATCCAAATTTAATATAAGAATAGCTAGGAACCCCCTAGCACACAGGGGATAAACATGAGGTCACGTGCAGGAGACCAGTGGAGATTACCCCTCCAAAGCATAAATAATCGTAGCGCATATTGGGATTTTTTCTTGAGAAACCATTGGTTTCATATGGTGTCGGTGCTTCGTGAACTACAAATATGTCCGGGGTCCTCTAGATTATTATCGGTCCACCTGTATTTAGTTATCTTTAATATCTTTGTAATTTTATATCCTTCCCATACGTTTGGTCTCAACTATCGACTGTACCCGCATGGAGGCTGACCGTGAATTGGTAACCTTAGTGGCCTTTCCTAGGTACCTAAAAAGGTGATTGTGGGGGGATTCCCATGGTACCTGGGGAAAACGTCGTATCACAGTATCAATACCCTTGGAGGGTGATCCCGCGAAAGTGAGGGTTTCTTGTACTGAGATTTTTTGTTATGTGGAGGTCAGGGTAATTTCTTCTCACTTCTTTGTTGGCATCTTGATATCCCATCTTCAGAATATCCTTGAGCCTATTGTTCCTTGGTTGAATTCTTTTAGTTTTCATAGGAGTGTGTTCCTTTGACTTTCATATTCAACCTTAGGATCATAAATTTCATAGTATACAATGTATTGAACCTGAAATTCAAGAAACTCAACATAATATTTCTTGCGAAGTAATGATCGCAAATCACACTTTTGAAATCAGAAGAATCACTCCTAGAAGTGGCCAACATGTTGAAGAACCAGTCACAACCTTCGTAGAAATCCTTGCATATTACATGAATCCTATTTTTAATGATCCATTCAGCTTACCACTCACTTATCCACCATCTACGAGATATTCTAATGCCTTTTCTTCTTACTATTTACTACCCGGTTCAACCACTACACCATATTTTGGCATGAGCTCACTGATTTTTCGTTTTCTTGAAGGACTTGGAAATTCATATTTTTCCACAACTCTTGTAGTTGATATTGTTGGTGCTTCTAATTTATCAGAAATGTCAATGACCTGGGTAACCCTGACTCAACCACTTGTGCATTCATCTCCCTTCACACATGAGTCGTGTCATATTCCTAATTCACTTTTTCCCAACATGCGCACAGCAAGTGCCATACTTGGTCATCCCATTGGTCAAATGGCCAACAGTCAAGTCCTTCACACAACCATTGTTACACAAGTTACTCAGCCTCCATGGCACACATCACATATTATTACTCTCTATATTGAAGGAAAATCTTCAATGGGAGGAAAACGTTTAGTTGGGGGGAAACCTTCAGGTGCAGAGAAACATTTTACTGGGGGGAGCCCTACATGGTTGCAACATCAACAAGAATAGGGGAAAACCTCTCCCATAAGTCCTTCTATCCCTACTACCATTGGATTTTATCATGAACATCCATATCCATGATTTGTGAATCCTTTGTGGGATCAACCCAATCCGGTGGGAATTCCTTCACAAGGAAATTTTCCCTATCAATCTGTAAACCCCATGATTCTGACGCAATAGTCCCTTCCACCACCATACATAGGGGGACCATCAGGTCAATATCAGTATGTAGGAGGTCCATTTTCTCCATCACAGTACATGGGTGGACAACCAGGACAACCACTATACATGGCTGGAAAATCAGGACAACCACTATACATGGGTCGACAATCAGGTCAACCACCTTACATGGGTGGAGAACCTGGGAAGCCACCTTATATGGGAGGACCATCTAGTTTTGTCATCTCCCCGCAACCTAGATATGGTCCTACTAGTGTTCCCACACAATATGGTTATCACTAATATCCATAGCCTAACCAACATCTACCATTCCTAGCGACGTTATATTTACCAAATCTATCACACTTAAAAAATGATCCCATCCTTCATGCCCCATTTTGGACTGCCATCCCTGCCAAATTACCATCTGACATCCTGAAACTCGACAAAAAACCTAGGGAAGATCCTAACAATCATGTTATGAATTTCCATTTATGGTGTTCTTCCAACTCTTTGATGGATGATTCCATTTGTCTAAGACTTTTTTAGAGAACACTTACAGGTGTAGTAGACAAATGGTATATTGAGCTACCGCGTAACTCCTTTGTCGATTTTAATTCTCTTTCCATGGATTTTCTGACACATTTCCAGTTGCCTATATGGTATGAGACCGGTACAAAACTTTTAACCTCACTTCGGCAATCCTCTTCCACCCACAATGTTGGACAGGAAGTTTTGAATATAATTTTGGAGAACAAACTTAAGTATGAAGAAGGGAACATAAGGAAGAAAGGGATCAGAAGGAGGAAATCATGCAGAAGGAAGAAAGCACACAGTAACATAAGGACAGAGATAACACATAGTCAAAAGGATAAAGAAAGCAAGTGAGAGAAGGAAGTGCAAAAGGACGACAATGTTACTTTCCATAAATAGAATAACAACATAAAAGTTGTATAAAGAACGAGAAGTAAAAGAAGGAAAAGCAGCCAGTTAACTGGAGCTGGCCATGCCATGCATTGTAAGGGGTTATTTTGGGATAGTTAATAATAAGGTTTTAAGCCCTAGGTTTTGGGTATAAATATGTAACGGGATTGGGAGATTAGTGTGCATAGAAGGGAATCAATGTTATGGAAAGATCATGAATGTAATAGATAGTGAGTAAGAAAGAAGATGAATAAATAAGGAATTTAGAGAGGATATTGTGTCGTATGTTCTTTACTTGTCTGTATGCATTTATGAATGATGTTATACTTCATAGAATGGAGTTATTATATGGATTGATTATGTTGCAATGTTCATGCATGGTTGTGCTAATCTAGGTAATAATCAATAATATACTTAAGCCAAGAGGATAAGGAACAATGATTTGCACCTCCACCTCCCTTTCCCTTACTACTATAAAAAACTAGTTCTTGTAGTCCCAATAGATACCTCAGGTTAGACTTCATCTACGCAAACAGATGATTTTGAAAGGGTCAGTGACTTGAGGGTTTTTTCGTCACAGTTTAACTAAACCTTGGGTCTTACAACCTGTGCGCAAACCATTTTTAGCCCAACAAATGCTTATGTTGTCGGGAATGGGAAATTGTGATTAAGGGAATGTTTTGGAGTCCGATTAAGAAATAAATCATAGATTGGTTGGAAGGAAAAGAACATGAATTCACGTGAAAAGAGAATAAGAACCCTCGAATGAGTGACAAGAAATGGATGCAAAAGTATGTGTTCATGGAATTGCATAAAATTTTCTTTGGCGAATTCCCAGAAATTCTAACGGAGTGGCTAGAAAGATTGGTTGAGAAGACCAGAAGGTTTAGTCCTACAACACCAAAGAATTGAACTCCTAAATTAATAAAACAATTGAATTCGGTAAGTAACGCAACTACTTGAGGAGTTGATTTTTGGTTAGATAGTTTATTAGGGGGTTATATTATAGAATTTGCAGTAGTCTGCATTCAATCATATAGTGTTGCAGAAATAATTTTTTTCGAAGGACCATGCGATAGGTTCTTGAAAGCATTAAATACATGGATAAATATGTTGTTATGTGACAACCACATGATGATTATGAAGTCCGTCGACTAAAAGGGATTCTCACACATAGGGGGATCGGGAGGATGACGGGGGAATCGTCTGAGAGAAGGAAGCAATGAATGAGGAAGGAAGAGATTGAGCATGAAAGAAGGTAGCATACCATAGGAAGAGTACGATTTTCAATAATTGCACGGATGAAGAAGGTATAAGAAGAAAAAGACTGGGGTTGGAAGAGAAGAGAAACATAGTGAACCGAAAGAAAGTGAACCTTGTGCACAAATCCGAATCGTGGAGATATCATATGGAGGAGGAAAAGAAGAAGAGTCGCAGTCCAATCCAGTAATAGAGGAACCTAGAATTCCTACTCAAACAAGATCTTGTGTTGAATCCATGACCCCGTGTGTGTCACAACAGTCAAAGATAAAAGTTGAAGACTTGTCAAAATATATCATCATTAGTCAAGGATTACAGAGTACTAGTATTCAGAATAGTGGTAGTAGTATTCAGAATAGTGGTAGTAGTACACAGAGTCAAAATTGGAGTCCACCAACATCACCGAGAGGAGGGAATAAAAAAACCAACAGGGAGGGAATAGACAACACACTTAGACTTCCTGAATTCAAGGGAGTAGGATCAAAGGATCTGGAACAACATTTGTTTTTCTGCGAAACAGATTGGGACACTAAAAGCATACAAGATGATGTCATAAAAATCACATAGTCAGCAACAACATTTAGAGGTTGTGCGTTGGTATGGTATATGAAATTATAGAGCATTGCACCTATGGGGCAGTCCAAGACATTGGTAGAGATAAAGCATGAACTATTAAAGGAGTTCAAAAATCCAAAGTCAGAGTCGTAGTACATCATTGAACTAAAAGAGATCAAATAGGTATAAATAGATTATGTATGGGAGATTACGATAAGCACTTTAAGGATGTAATGGGGAGACTAACGTTCCAAATTTTGGATCAACAACAATAAGAGTAGTTTATTGATGGAGTTATAACACACATTCGAAGGCCCCTGATCCAACAGAAGGTTACATTGTTGTTATAAAAAACAGGATCACGAAGAAATAAAATAAGACAAATGCATAAATAAAACACAGAAGATACACAATACAATAGAGACATAGATATATGTGGTTCAACCAGTGTGGGCTACGTCCACCAGAGAAATTACCAGGTCCTTCCTTTATTATTTTCCAACAAATGAAGGGATATAACCTACAACACACCCGTTGTAACTTCCTCTTCTTTCTCTCACAGTCTCCTATCTCATAATACAATATTCGCAATGATACATAGTCAGAATACAATTACCTCATAAAAGAGGGTTTCCTTATAGGGAAAAAAACCCTAACATAACTTCTACTGTCAGATCTATGACCTTATAATGAACAATCCATATTTACTATGAAATTTCAATATAAATTTACAAGGAAAATTTTCCTTCGAGGGCCTGCTTTCCCCCAGACCCGATAGGGGGGGAAATCCCCCCCTGCAACCCCCCACATGGAGGGGCATACAATATTCTGTGGTGTACAGTATTCATGGGGTATAAACATGGTTGAAAACAATGACCTATGAAACAAGAAGATAATCAATATCCACAAACAACAATCGCAACCCAAGGAGCTAGAGATTGCAATGAAGCTAGAAGCATCGCTAGCAATAGACATGGGAGGAATGACATAGGTTCAGAAAGAGTTGGCTTCATTAAAAATCAATTTGACTGAGCTCACCAAGAGAAAGGAAAAGTGGGAACAGGTTTGGTGTACGGAGTTGTTGACAGGCATTTATGACACACCGCCAATGACAAGGGAATATATAGACCGAGGTTATCTAATTAAACTAAGTCGTTTGGGATAATATACCCTGATGGGTTTATTAGCTCTGTTAGCCAACTAGGATCCTAAAATAACTAAAATATGTAAACTAACTAAAGGTATAATTCTAACAATCAACACATTAATTTTAATTTCCTAACTAACAGTAGTACTATGTACAATAGATATATATACAATTACAAGGTTTAAGCAAAACCTTGTGAAAATAATATTTTTAAACTGATGAATCAGAACAAGATGAAAATTAAACAAATTTTTTCTAGTACTGTAACTGAAAAAATAATAAAAAAACATGAGTGAATAAGATTGAAATGATATAACGAATATGGACAAAGAATTCAACATGTAAATGATGCAATCATTATTCATTCTCAAATCAACAAATTAAATAAATAATAAACTAACTAACCTTATGTTGATCAATAGTACTAAGCTAGATTTGTCTCTCTGTATTTGTATAGGATCCACTTTACCCGTGTCAAGTATAAACCTATGACAAAATCAAGAATAATACTTCCTGAAACAACTCAAAGAAGTCTTGTATATTCCAGAACAAGTCTATGATGACAGAAAGACAAATGATTTTATCTCATGTGAATTTGAAATGTCCAATAACTGAAAATAAAAGTAACTCCAACTCTCAACAAATGGTATTACGAGCTACCTAACATTAGATGTAAACTCAAAATGCTTGGATAGACAATCAATCACATATATCAACATAACCAAAATATAACGAACCGCGTAAAGAAAAACATAACATGAAATGTTATATGCATAACAGACTAAAGCTAGTTAGATACAAATAAAATTTCACATCCATAAATTACATGAGAAAACAATGAAAACATTTCATAGTCTACAAAAGGACGAAAGCCAAAGAGTAAATTGTATCCCATATACTTTCAAAAAAATAAGTCCATCATATGGTCCAGGAGGAATCACCTGTCTCTGGGAAAGCATCAGTATTTAAATTAAGTTCAATACCTCTTTCTCATATCTTCTAAGATAGATACATATCTATCTTTAATAACGTTTCTACTAAAAATAACCAAAAATAGGTCTGATGTAACTACCATTTAAAATAGCTACATAATTAATATATTCTTGAAACTATTTTAAAAGATAAACTTGCAAATCTGGAGCATCTCCAATGATTTAACTGTCCCATCAATCTTTGTCAATCAGTCCCCTTCATACCTAAGAAGAAAAATGAAATTTTAATTTAGAAAAAAACTTTCTAATAAACTAATTAAAGACAAGCTACATAATCATAGATTCTGTAGCATGTCTAAAAAAAATGATAAAATCAAACATAATCAAAACAAGAAAATTACTAATCAGAAAAATGACTTTGAATTACCAGAAATCAAACATTTGAAACCGAAAATCATTGCAAATCAAACTCAATGATAATATTAACCTTGGTAGATTTTTTAAACAATGATATTCTGAGACTTTTTGATCTTTTATTTTTATGAGAAGAATTTAATTATTTCTACTCATTAATTTATGTTTCTCCCTCTTCATATCACTTTTTTGTCTCTGTACTTGGTTCAAACACATCTAGAGACATAGAACAACCGAATGATATCTCTCAGCC
>JZKD02S2430873.1:1013065-1024141 GCA_000966675.3 Picea glauca
CTAAATCTACTACCCTGAGGAGGGTATTGCAATATCTATAAGAAATGGGGTCATCATCCCACTAAGTTTCCATTACTCTAGAAATATTAGGGTACCCCAAAGAACTTGTTTTGCAATTTTTGTAAGTCGGTAGGGCATGAAGAGAAGGAATGTCACTCATTCGACTTACTAAGAGAATGCACATCGGATATATACAGGATCCAGGAAGATAATATTGGTGCATATGGGAATAGTGTGCAATATAAATGTTGACGAGGTTTTAATCAAGGTATAAGATAAAATTTTAGCAGAGGTTGAGGTAGAGAGAATTTCGATAGAGGAGGATGAGGCCCGATTATCTGTAATAACTGTAACCAAACTGGACACTTGGCCCAAGATTTCTAGAACCTGTGTACCACATGCACATATTTCAGAGCATTGGATCACGCAATGAAGGAATGCCCCCAACTAGTTGTGAAATGTAAGGCTAGAGGAAACCCAAACCAGAATCAACATCAGAATTAGAATGTGTAGATGATATCAGTCGAAAGACGCAACAAAGGGCCAAAAATCATAGTTGTTACTTGTGGAGGAGCTTGAACAGGCATAGATATGGAAACTCAAGGAAAACAAAGATAGTAATGTGTAAGAAATTCAGCGAGGCCTATGTATTCATTCAACCCACAACAGGAAAAAGATACATATCAGAGTGCAAGAAAGGAAATGCTTGAATCACATGGGGAAGTACATCATCATCACTACCTCATATAGAAGACCCAATGGTACATTAGAAGTCAAGTGAGAAAGTAAGTACACTAACCAAATTCTTAAAGAGTTGTGTAGAACTGGTGAAGGATATAACTGTGCTCAGTATATTATAAAACATGATTGATCACTGTGAAAAAGGAAGGGACACCCCAATCACACATCGAATGGTAAATCATGTACTGCACAGGAAGAGAACCAATGGGGAATTCAAGTTGAATGTGCATATTGGGGAATACGATGTGGATAATGTTATTCTGGACTTAAGATCAGATGTGAATGTACTACCTAAGCAGACATGGGAGATGATGGGAGAACTTGAGCTAATATGGTCCCTTGTTCATTTAAGGCTAGTGAATCAGCATAAGATAGTCCCAATTAGGTGACTAACAGGAGTACATGTGAACATAGATGGGGTGTGCAACATGGCATACTTTGAATTTATTGAGATCTTAAATGATAGTCAACCATAACCAACTTTAATGGGATTGGAATGGGTGGTTGATAACTAGGAAATTATTAACTTGAAAATAAGGGAGATGATATTTTAGGTTGGGGATCTAAAGGTTACTGCACCTTTGGTCCCATTAGAAGGGAAGAGATACACGCAGTCAATAAGAGAAAATGAAATGGAAAATTTATATAATATGACTGTGTGTATGGAGGATTATGTCAACCTAACAATGGATGGCGCACTCAGTTGGAGAAGTATCAGTTTGTGTGCATCATATTCATAAGTTGGTCTAGCGAATTGGCAGTAGAGGATGCATGAAGTATCAACTAGACAATGTGCACATATAAACCTATCCTTCAACAGAATTGGAACATAACTATGTGACCCACCTAGGTACGATGGACTAAATGAGATTGATATGTTTATAAAAACATTTGAATTTTAGGTACCTGAACAACAGAGGATTTTGGCACAAGATGTCATATTAAAAGAAACTGCAGCTAAATGGTGGGTTGCACACAGAAATGGTATGAAGGATGGGACACAGTGCAATAGACTTATGCATATACTCTTTGGGACTGAGGAAGAAAAAAGTGTGCAGAAATACACATGAGAGGGAGACCTAGTGAGTCACATAAAAATATGTGGAGATTTATGGTGCTCAGAATCATAGACAGAGTGGATGCACCGATTCATACACACGTTGGATACAATCCCAAGGAATTGGGATTTAGAATTGGAGATGAATAGGAAGACATCATAATGGAAAGGATTTTCCCAAAGATTCAAAATTAGATTTTCATTTGAACATGAATCCCCCTCCATACATGAAGCACTACAGGCCAAGTGAGAAAATATCTTCTCGAAGGTAGAATCGATGGGGGAGGAACCCTTAGATAATGTGCACAAATCCAAATTGATGGTCCATAAGCTATCAGAATGCTATAATGATATGGAGGAGGAATATGAGGAAGAATATCCAATGAATGTGTAGGTACTAGAAACAGAAGGAACACATGAAATAGAAGGGTCGGAGTTGGTATATGTCACATACACATAGCCTATAAAGACAAATAAAGTTGACATTGGGACAATGGAGAATCCTAATTTTGTGCAGATAGGAGACTATTGGAACAATGAGACAATTCAAAAGGTGGCATACTTATTACGGGAATATCAAGACTTATTTTCAGCTACATTCTCTGAGATGAAAGGGATAGTAGGCGATTTAGGCGAGATCAAGATTCCACTAAAACCTAGAGCGAAATTGATACGACAGAGACCCTACAGATTGAACCCAAGGTATAAGGAGAAGGTGAAGGATGAAATAGATAGGATGCTAGATGCAATAATTATTGAAACAATAGAATATTATGAGTCGATTATCTCGATGGTGGTTCAGGACAAGAAGACTAGAGGAATTTGGATATGTGTGTATCTAAGGAAGCTAAATGAAACATGATTATATGAACCATTCCCAACACCATTCATGGATGAAGTACTGGAGAACGTAGGAGGTCAAGAAACATATTCGTTTATAGATGGATTCTTTGGATACCATCAAATACAAATTTCTTAGGAATATACACCCAAAACCACATTTACGACCGAATGGGGTTGTTATCAGTACACGGTGATGCTATTTGGATTGAAGAATGCCCCTGTGGTATTTTCTAGAGTGGTAGTGGCACCATTCAAGGACTTCATCCATAAATTTTTGAAAGTTTATTTAGATGATTGGACAATGTTCAGTTTATTGTAGGATCATATAGAAGTATCTCGACTGATGTTAGATCGACGCAGACAATGTCATATTTCGTTGAACTTGAATAAATGTATATATTTTGCACCATTTGGAATTCTACTATGACATATAGTATGAAAGAAAGGCCTATTGTTTGACCATGCTAAGATTGTAGTCATTATGGAATTGGCGTCGCTGACATCAATTATACATTTAAGGGAAAATTTGGGTCATATAGGTTATTATAGGAATTTTATCAAAGGATACGCGCAAATTACAAAACCCCTGTAGAAGTTACTGAAGAAGGAAGCCAAGTTCCAATGGAATGAGGACTGCTAGAAGGGGTTGGACACATTAAAATAGAGACTGGTCACCGCACCCATTTTAATCTTTCCAGACTGGAACAAAGAGTTCCATGTCCATGTTGATGCATCATCCATTGCACTAGGTGCAGTACTCTCACAACCAAGAGAAGGAGACATCAACCATTCGATTGTGTTTGGAAGTAGAAAGCTATCTCTATCGGAAAAAAAATATACCACTACAAAACGAGATGGAGTGGCCATGTTCTATGCACTCCAGAAGTTCAGACATTACTTACTTGGGTCTCATTTCAATATGTATACAGATCATTATACATTAAAGTACTTAGTTAATAATCTTGTCTTAGGAGGAAGAATATGCAAATGGTTGTTACCATTTCAGGAATATGGCGTTAAGGTCATAGTAAAACTAGGGAAGTTGAATGCACTCCAAAAGTTCAGACATTACTTACTTGGGTCTCATTTCAAGATGTATACGGATCATTCTACATTAAAGTACTTAGTCAATAAGATTTTCTTAGGAGGAAGAATATGATGGAAACACAAGCATTAACAGACAATTAACAAACAACGAATGCTTGTCATTGATGGCAACAGTGAAGATGACATGAGAACAGGAAGTTTGTAATCGACAGGCAAATAGAAGATAAGTTCAGGAAGGTTGAATGATCGAAGGTGGATGATAGAAGGAGGTGAATGATCGAAAGCAGTGAATGATCGAAGGCAGCGAATGATCAAAGGTAGAGAATGAGCAAAAGTTTGAGAAGAATCTCTTGAGAAGAAGAATCTATGATCGTTGAAGAGAGAGACAGATCTCAGCCATCAGATCCAAGCGCAGGATCCGACCACCGTTGGATCGAGGAGAACCTACATGGTCTTTAAAGTGCAAGGAGAAGCGGGCGTAATCACAATATGAAAAATCATGATGAAATCTGAGCCGTCAGATCAAGCTTTGATCTGGACCATTAATTCCTGTCAATGTCGGAGTTTTGGGGATCGAGAGTTGGAGATGTCAAAGTTAATTAACATCAGGAATCTTGATATCTCGATATGCGAAATCACGATGTAATCTGAGCCATCATTTCAAGGTTGAATCTAGACCGTTGATTCTAGTCCATGTCGGAGGTTCGAGGATCGCGTCTTGGAGATGTCAAATAAACAATACAACAGGAACCCCGAAATCACGATATGCGAATTCACGATTTAATCGCAGCCGTTAAGTTAAGAAGTGATCTGGACCATTGATTTTCTTCATGGAGTATCGGGGATCGGGACTTTGAAGTGACAAGAACACTTGACATCAAGGATGTTGAAATCGCGATATGTGATATCGTGATTTAATCACAGCCACTGAATAGAGATCAGATCTAGACCGTTGATTTAATTCCTTATCGGAGTTTCATGAATTGCAACATCAAGAGGAAAAGAAAACAATGCAACAAGAAATGCGAAATTGCGATATGCAAATTCGTGACTCAATCGCAGCCGTCAAGTCAAGATCAAATCTGGACCATTGATCTAACTCCATATCGGAGTTTCGCGAATCGCAACATGGAGAGGCAAAGAAAACAACGTAGCATGAAGGTCGAAATCGTGAAATCACGATTCAATCGTAGCCATTGAATCAATCGCATCTGGACCATCGAATCACAGGACATGTGGCAAGTGATTGAGATTTCGCTGACTTGGGGTCAATGAAGCATAGTGTAGAAATTCACGAAGTAAGAAATCGTGAAAGAACTTTTTTGAATAGATGCTTGGTTATGAACCTAGTCATATTGGGAAAGGAGCTAGTGCAGAAAAGCCCTGCATCCGAATTTCGGAGAACGGGATTTGGAAATGACAAGAACGTTGAACATCAGAAATGTTGAAATCGCGATATGCGAAATCATGGAATGATCTGAACCGTCAGATCAAATGTTCATCGGAGGGTTGTTGTTATCTCTTAGAGTTAACTCCCCAGTTACGAATCTGTTAGCAAAACGGACTCATGATTGCAAATCAGTTAGCATTTCAATTGGCGTTTTAGTTGCTTAGACAGTTGTCATCTTTTTGCCTAAGGAGTTGGGAAGTTGAACCGTCGTGTTGATGTGTATAAAAGAATATGAGACATACTGTGTGAGGTTGGCTGTTCTGAATGAGAGAAGAATGAAACCATAAGAAAAAGAAAAGAAGAGCATGCGCAGGAGGATATGGAGCATATGTGCAGTGTGAGATGAAATGCAGAGCAGAATAACAAAACAAGTTGAAGAAGAGAAGAATGAAAAAATCAGTTGATGTAGAGCATACCTAATGAATAGACAGAGGAAGAGAAGAGCGGCAGAACAATGAGTAGAAGAACAGATTTAGAGAACAAAGAAAGATTGGTATGCACTGATTTATCTGTAAAGTTGATTGTTTATTTAGCTATTTATATTTTAGGGAGGTTGGGAGGTGCTCGGGAGGACTGTTGTCCTCAGAGGTTCAAGTGGGAGCTTGAACACAGGAAGTTGTAGCTTCCATCTGGTTGTAGCCAGAGAAACCAGGGTCGTAGGGTGGTGCTAGGGAGAACAAGTGTTCTTTGTTATACAGGTTGGATCCTTTGTAACTGGAAGTTGGTGCTTCCATCCAGTTGGTGCTGGAATATATAGGGAGTTGGTGCTTCCTTCTAGTGGGTGCTAGAGAAACCAGAGAGTTGGTGGTCTCAAACAAGTTGTAGCTTGTAAAACAGAGGTAGCAGCCTCACATTGAGTTGGTGCTCAATTAAAGATGATGTACAAAACTTAGAAGACTGCCTATCATTTCGAAGAAGAAGAGGTTTTCTCCCTTTATGGGTTTCCTCTTGAAAATTTGTCTCTGTGTATACTCTATGTGTGACTGATGCTCTTTGATTTTACTGTCCATATGTTGTATATTATTGATGATCACTTGAAGAAAGATTAACAATGTTTTAATAGACTTAAATTTGTTTAATCATAGTAACAACTGATTCACCCCCCCCTCTCAGTTGTTTTAGTAATTTCAACAGAATATTCAAATGGTTGTTACGATTTTAGGAATACAACTTTAAGGTCATTGTAAAACAAGGTAAGTTAAATTCTAGACCTGATCATCTCTCATGCATACTAATAGGAGAGGATCCAAGTAATTTAGATGATATGTTGGGTTAAATATCTCTTCCACTTCTTGGTCTGACCCGGGTTTAGATCTCAACATGTTTCCAACAAAACCCTCTAAAATTATCGACCCTCTTGGTAAACCAGAAGGAAACACAACATACAAAGTGCACTACGTATTCTCACCCAAGATAGCTTTATGGGTGACTGCAATGCTCAAGTGCTTGCAGTCAAGGAATGAATGGGGATATGGGAATGTATTTTATCTTCCTCATGTATTACTCTAATTATTTATCCAAGTAGTTCTAAGATTCATTCATCTTTATGGCCATGCATGCATTCTAATACATCTCATTAATCATTCATCCATAATATAAACATGAACAGAAATTAAACATGCAAGAAACATCTCATATAACATAGGAGTTACATTGGTTCACCCCCTCCTGGGATACGTCCACAAATATTTGGCTTCTCTGCTCTTTTATTTAGTCTGCTGCAAAATATGGTGTTGCACACATTACATACTCCATCATACAAGCATGAAGAGGTTCAAGTACCTTTGTGAGGTGGACTAGATCACACCAAGCTTCCCATTATGTGATCTAACCCTAAAAAATTAGGCTTACTTGACTCCTCTATCACCTTATTACAATTGTGATAACCACTATCAACTCACTGAACTTCTTTTACATCGAACTTACAACTATTGAACAACACTTGAACAACTAAAACCCTAACCTAGACCTCCTAGGTATTTATTTATACTATTTTTTAGGCTTACAGTCATTACAGTATTTATCAAAAAACCTAACCCTAACATGTTTAGGTTTTCCTCCCGTCTCTACTTGCATGTTTCTCCTCTTGCATGTTTCTTTTACTCATGCACGTTGCTTTTCCTGCCAGATGTTTTTCTCCAAAATTATGCCTTTCCTTCCAAAATTAGGTCTTTCATCAAAATGGGCTTATGCCCAATAGGTCCCCAACACTGACATGTGTCTCATCCCGAGCCACTCAGGTTGTGTGCACTCTGTGAACAACATTTTCCTAGATGTGGAGTTTCCCTTCTAGCTCTTCCCCTTTAGCTCTGTCTTGCACAACTTTCTCTGTGAGCTCTTCTACCCTCTGCGTTGTGATGTGCTCCTTGAGACATTTTTCACTCTCAACATGGTCCTGAGCCATTCTCATCTTTTCTTTATCTGATTTCACAATAATTTGTGTTACTTTCTCTTGGAGAGGATTTAACTTGGCTAGCCTTGCCTTCTTGTCATTCTACGTAGTCTCCATTTCTGCCTGCAGGGTCTTCATCTCCTACAAGCCCTTTGTTAGAGACAATTTTTGTCTTGGACACAAAGGTACCCAGGCCTACAAGTAGCATGGGAAGCGCTCGAGTGCAGCATGGGAGAATCCCTTTTCCAGTTGCAAGTCAAGCAAGCGGGAAAAGTGTTGGTTGTTAGACGTCGAGATTCAACTGCAAAGAAAATCAATGGTCATTGGGTTTTCGGGGCTGTCAAGTTGCCCGGGATTTAGCACAAAGGGTAGCGCCCATAGTTCAAGGAAAATATGGGTCGTCTGATCCAATTGGGACAGGTGGCGGCCAGTCGGCGTATCGGGGATCGGTGTTTCGGGATACAAGGAGCCTCCCATTCTCTACAGCTGGAATCGTCGAAACGTCGGAAGCACCTTTGGAGTCGGGCCCACGGTCCTAGCCCCAGGTCACATCAAGCTGAGCCTATAAATGGGGGAAGCCCCCTTTATAATAGAGAATACTATCTGGGTTGTTCATCTAAAGGACGTGCGACGCACATCCATGTCACATCGGCATTCGGGAGTTCGAGGGATAATCTCACCTCGTCATTTCACCGCTCGAAACCTCGAATCCCGAAACGTTGAAAGCGCCCAGGATTAGGCCCATGGTTTTGGCGCCTGGTCATAGAGGAGCAGGCCTAAAGGAGGGGTGCTAATGTTTATTGTTTGGCAAGACGGCTCCCAAAAGCGCTGAGAGCGATCTTAGTCGTTCATCCTTGAGGAACACGTGGCACACGATTAGGTTCTTTTCCTTTTTTCCCATCGCGATTTCAACGCATAAGGAACGACTCTCTCATATCCCCGAAGTGCGAAGCATCGAAGACGTCTCAGACCCGGGCCTGCAGTATTGTCGAATCAGTTCAGAACCGTCAGATCAGTGGGGGGATGCGTGGCGATCGTTAGGACCTCTCGACATTTTTCCCATCGCGATTTCAAAGAAAGAAGACCCGCTCTTTCCTACCCACGAACCTTGAAACGTCGAAATCACTCTGGAAATGGGGGTAAGGTCATGACCCATGGTCACTCGAGAAAGAGGAAAGTGTTGTACAAAAGAGAGGCCAAAAGCGCCGAATTGAGTTTCAGAAAGGGAGCACTGTGTTCTCCAAACCTCGATTCAACGTGATCTAAATCTCGGTACCTGCTGGGAATGAATGAAGAAGAGAGAGGGTGGTTGAAACCTCGCCTCACTCATTAATTACAAAGTATGGATGTTCCGGCTGAAAGTCTACCCGAGAAGGTCCCCTGTACTTGTTCTTTTCATGGAAGCCACACCGAGTCCTGGACTCGCCAGGAAAGTCTGGACACGCTAATTCAGCATTTAAAGGCTCAGCTACCCCCTGGCGCGAGCCATGCAGAATTAAGGTGGCATATGACAGGGGAGTGCAGGCCAGTTTTGATTGAAGAGACTCCTCGCCCTAAAATTCCAGTAGGCCTCTGTTGGGTAAAATGTTTAGGAGTATATATATACTTAATTATGATATTTTTAGGGATATCGATGGTTGAGCAAGGCTCCCGATTGTAAAGTTTTGATGAAGCGTTGGTCGCTCTAGTTAATGTATAATGAATTTGAGACTTCTTACTTTATGGATGTCAGCCTCTTTTCCATCTCTTGTATACTATGTTAGAACAACTCAAAATTGGAGGATCTAGTCGAGTTGTAGCTGTTATAGGATGATGTAGGTTGGATCATTGTAGAAGTTACATTGTTTCTAATCTGTCCCTGTTATTTTCGTAGCGCTGAACGACTTGGACTTGGAGGATCCAGTCAAGTCACTCTTCAGCTTCTTGAAGCTCCGGACCAAGAGGATATTGGCTTCTGAGTTTTTCATCCTCAAGATTCCGAAGGCCTGTTGCCCAAGGCAGTCTTGCTCTCCCTTCTCTCAAGTCTTCCATCTACCACCCTTTAATCCATTTACTGACAGAAGTTGGATCAAGACCTCCCTTGTTGTATACATACCAGGCCCGGTCTCCTGAGTTAAAGCTATATTTTTGTAAGTCTTTATCTATTTGATCACCCCATTAAACCAATCATGACATAAAAATGATGGGCGTTGGGCTCTACTCCTGCAAGCAATCCAGGAGTGACTTCTGACACCAACATTTATGGTGTCGTTGCCTGGGACGAAGTTGAAAATTTTCCCCGGGATTGAACGACAACGATTAATTGATTCTGAAGGTGCATCAGATATCAAAATTATCAAGATTGCTATTGTGCACCTGGCGACTCCATTGTTTCCACTTCACTGTTTCAGCTGTGGCTACTATTGACACACCTGAAATATAACCCAGAGGAGCTTTCTCGAGAAGGTTTCAGCGACTGCTTTCTCAGCCTGAGAAGCTTCCTGGGGTAACGACAATGTTAAGATCTGGCCTTTGATGGTGAACAAGGACCAGGCACATTTGAAGCTGTGCATCTTTCACCTGGCGACTCCATGATTCGAGGATCGATTGGTGACTCCACTGGTTCGATATGGAGAAAATTATGGCTCAAAGGTTTTCTTTCTGTGACTTTTCTCAGGTTGTTGGTTTTCCTAATGCACTTCCTGATAGAGACATATGGGAAAATTTCCTCCCTGAATTTCACACAAAGACTTGGGAGGTACCAGCTGAGCATTTACTGGACTTTCATGAGGTTATTCATCGACTTAATATCATGCATGAAGATGCCCAAATTAATCTCTTCAGGTATTCATTGAAGGGAGCTTCTCTTGAATGGTGTCGGTCTCTTCCTGCTGCAAGCATCCGCTCTTTAACAGGTTTTCATACAACTTTCAATTCATTTTGTAAAGATTATTTTCCAGCTGATTGTTTGTATGAAAACTGTTGTGAGGAGTTTTCTTCACTTCATGAACCCTCTGCTGGCCTTGAAGACCAGGTCCATGATGAAGCTTTTACTGTGGAGGAAATCATTTTCTAGGAAAATATAGGGGTGTTGAATGATATTAATTGTGTTAGCCCTAGAACGAAAGCATCTAAAATTATATCAGATGCCTCTATTCTTTTAGATATTCATAACGATCAACATGCCTCTTGTGGAAATTGTGAGTTTATAGAGAAAATGTGGTCCATGGTAGATGACTCACCCAGATATCGGGTTGAATAAGATGTTACTAGAAGCTCTGCTCATGATGACGAAGACCCTCTCTTTTTAAAACAGGGGTTAGTTGTGGAAGAGGATTCTTCTCTTTTCCTCCAAGGGGTTTCTCATGATATATTTTTACCTGGGATTAAAGAGAAAAAGATTATGTATGAGCATCCAGAACCAGCAAGTCCCACTATCCCTAAAATGGAATTTTTTAGGAGATCATTGTTCTGGAGGAGGATCATATCAATGAAGGACACCCCATTTTTGATGTATATTATAGTGATGATGAGCAGCAAGCTTATCATACATTTGATCACTATAAA